>JABXWE010021324.1:0-30146 GCA_014611495.1 Limonius californicus | reverse complement strand
AAATTAGGCATATCACAGGTAAGATGGGTTTGATGGAACAATAAATGCTTTTTCCAACGAGACCAAGTTTGTTAAAATTCGTTCAGTCGTTTAGGAGTTACAGCTGCTTAGTTAAAAAAACATTGAATCACCCCCCACCATTTTACTTTAATAGATACGTCAAAAAGGGTTAGACAAAAATTACTGCAATAAAGCTTAGCTTTAAAAAGCATATATTTTTTTGGTACATTTATTAGGTGCATTTCAGTGAAAAATCACTTTAAAAGTTTAAGATGGCGGTTACGCCCCCTGGCGACCATCTTGGAAATCTGAAAATATTTTCCGCGGTCTTCTTTTGGCCACTTTAGTTATAAATTTTTTTACCGCAAGTCTTTACGACGAATAGTTTCCGAGATACAGCACTTTGCATTCTTATCTGGCCACCCTGTACTTTTGTTGATACTATCATACTCTTGAATAATTAAGAAAACTAGAAGAGACCCTTTCCCTGTCGGTTTTAAAGCGAATAAACATTTAAAGTCGAATTTTTCTACTCATTTCTCTGGAATACTGCTTCTAAATGCTTTAGTCACGATCATAATATGTTCCAATATTGAGAGCAATTTAAAGTAAATAACTTACAATTTTTCTAAAATTCCAACATAGTTGCTGCTCCTTAAACTGAAGCACGAAATAAGCGTCATACAATGAAAAATGTCTCCAATTAAAATCTTTCATGAGCTATAAAGCGGGTAGAATATGCAAAACTGAAAACGCAACCATGTTCAGGTCGTAATTTGAATATTATTATTGGTGAAGGAAGTACTTAGCGACCGCAGCGACTAGCTTATAAAATGTAAATAAATGCAAAGCTATCTAATGGGATTTCACATTGCGGATTTGTAATTCTGTAACTGCAACTTTTATATATCATTTAGATTACGTATACATTGAGCGTATTTATGTGCGGCACTGTTTAATGTTTTGAATAATAATAAGATAAAACCGCATAATAAACTTGTAGCAGAAACGTGTTCGGTTTTAAATAATTGGCGCGATAATTGCTATTTATTCCGTTCTTAAATAAGAAACAGTTCTAATCATTGAACTGATACGCCAGCGTTGACGTTAAGCAGGCAATTAAACCCCATTGTATTAAATAACATAAAAATATTGTTATAATTAAATAATATTACGTCAGCGGTACTTGCAATTAGAATTATAAATTTTTGTTCAAAACTCAGAACTGCATAAAAGATTCGTTTTAAAACTGCTATAAAACTTAGTAGTATATAGAGATGTTAAAGCAATAAATTCTGCCCGGATGTGTCAAAGAGAACTAGTTGAGTTCAAACTATGGTAACTAAAATGAAAGTTAGTTCGTAAGTCCTGCATTATTGTTTATAGAAATTTCTAGGCTGTACTGCAAATGCATCCAATCTAAGGTCTATTAACTATTAACAATGGTGATGACAGCGATGAAGACTTCTTCAGTGATGATTCAGATTCTGATGTAAACGACATTACATAGTGTTACATTTAATTTAGTTGCTCTTGGTGGTATTCACCAGTGATTACAGTGGTGGTATGTACAGTTTCGTTATTAAATTATTGTATATTTTACTCATACTGTTTACGCCTGTTTTACCATTTACCATTTTCAAGAATACATTCCAGTAACTGTAATTACCTTTAAATGGCTGTATAACAAAAATGCTATTAACTTATCTTCAATCTCTTAATACCAATTTCCACAATTTTATTAATAAACAACATTGTAAATAAAAACTCTTAGGTAACTTTAGAAAATAAAATATTGCCGTATCAACCTCTAAAATATTTTAAATACTGCTGGAAACAGATTTAAGTAGTGACGTTTGGCTGCATCAGCGCGACCTTCTTCAAGTATCTCTGTTTCTTTCTAATAAACGTGTCAGCCGACAGAATACGTCACACGTATACAGTGTTGGTGTTGTTTCGTTCGCAGATGTCACTACGGCATACGTCATTGGCGGAAATATGAATCTGCAAGCAACTAACAAAGACAGAAATGCGTTCAGTTTGTGCTGTGCAAATAAAGCGCTAATCTGAAACTGAAAAATGCTCATCGTAAGAACTATAATATCCAGTAAAAGCGTCTAACTTTGTTCTAATTTAATTCCGAAATTTCAATATGTTCTTATCATTTTAAAAAGCATCCTTAAAAAAGTAAATGTTATAAAGTTGCTGTTCACAATTTAACAAGAGCAATTTATAACTAAACGTTATATTTCTAAACCACCCCGTACAATATAGTAATGGTGCACTATTCTGATTTACAACACCTAGTTAGCTCACCTGATGATTACACAAATTAATGAGATAACTTATTATTATCCCTCTACATTTTCATATTCAAGCAGTTGCAGATTTAATTTTTGGAACCTACAGTCAATTTAAAATTTTACGGTGGTTCAGGATCGCCAAAGTATTTAATATTCATCACAATTACATTTATTTCTCTATAATAAAAAACTATATAATTAAACATTTTAAGAATTCTGGAAAGCTCGCTCTTCATCTTAAGGCTAAGCATCGACTTTAAAGGTAAGAGAAACTGTATTTAGATCGGAGAATTTGGTCGGTCCTCGAATAAATGTATAATTTGCCTATAGTCCTTATATAATACAATAACAGAAATGTTTGCCAATTCACCATAACAATACTATTTTTAGACTATTGGTAATGTATTCGACTCGTAATTATTAATTGAATATTTCAATTTTGGTGAATTTTCTATATAATTTTCATTTTCAGTCCAATAAGATTATATAATATGTCTGGTTATATTAATGCGGGTCGAGGTAATCATTAATCATTGTTTTTCTTAATAAAATTATCATAATTAGTGATGTAATTTTCAATAATGATTTACACTATCCAATTAAGCTCAGTATTAGCTCGGAACAAATAACTCGTAAGTCTCGTTACTGAGGAGCCTCCGCTATCCTCTCCATTTATTAGTTATTTAACACTTTCGTAATATTGCTGTATCTAGCATCTAGAATGCCGAACCGGTTACTAGTATACAAAAAAAAATCTCAGACCGAAGCAGTAATTTATTTTCCAAGTATCACCACCATTTATAGCCGTCTTTGTTCCACTGGTTTTTCTCTGCTACGTGTTTCTCCTCAGCGCTAAGGTAGAAACAAGGGGGACCTAGATTTTAACGTCGAATCCGACGGACAGAAATTCCAGAGAAGGTATTTAGCATCCTAGGGTTGCTAACTAGATTGGGAAATTGTGCGTGGTGGCCTGGTGGGTTGCAGCATAAGATTTTTATACGCTACGTGGGGAAGCTGAAGTGAGGAGTCGAACCCAAACCAAAATCGACGTTTAGCTCAGAAATTGAGGGCTCTATCAACTGAGCTAGCACCACGCAAGTTCAAGCCCACTTCGGCCCATAAAAATACCCAACAATAACAAATCTCAGCAAATACTACCGGCCGCTAGAATAAGAGCGAGGTCATTCACTGTAAAATGATTGAGTTTAACAGTAATTTGTAACAACTCAAACATTTTTACACATATTGTTTATCACACCTTCTTGGGAAAAAATATGTTAAAACGAACGGGTACTCTATCAGCTAAAATGCTTTATTCGGCGCAGGTGAATAACATAAAACCAAATTCACATTTTATTCCTTACAATGCAAAAAATTTTCATAAATAAAATCTTTCATCTCTTTGTTTGTTATTATACCTACGGAATATTTCTCCATAACGGACATTTACAATTTACAAAAATCTCGAAAATAGTTTTCTACGTATTTCTATGTAAAGTCAATAGTATGGCATTGTATGAATGTTTTTTGACAACCTATTCAAGAAAATTAATCTATATCCACATTTCGCCTTTTAAAATGCATCTTTATCCGCTCAGAAAATACTATTCCATTATAAAACAATCACTAAATACGATGATATTTACTCAATAAAAAAAACGGAGAGAGGCAGCAAAGAATGCGAAACTATAAAATATACATTGATTCCATGAGACGGAAGAGAAACATTGGGAACATGAAACAATACAGCAACTCAAACAGTATTGCCGTAAAAAAACAGGAGAGAACAAACAGGGGAATGCAAAATAGAAACCTGCCTTATTTATTATTTTTAAAGGAACCTACAAAAAAGAGTTGGTTTTAGCAAATCTCTGATAATTTTAAATTTTATCTGCAGCGAATTAGAAAGTAGCCAAACATACATTCTTGCCTATTTTATATTCTCTTAGGCCTATTTCTTGTGCTAAGATTAAACGTCGACGCCAGAGGGCAGAATTATTGAGACATTATTTCAATTTCAATACATTTCAATATATTGGAAAGAACCACAATAATAATATAAATCTCTATTCTACACTTGCTTGCTCTTTGGAAGCTTTATTTTTTAATTTCAGAATTGTAAATATCTAATATGATTGCGCTGATCCCACTTTACGAATCGAATTTGCTTAAATATGAGTAAAACATGGAACCCTGTACGGTATAGGTTTTACAAATGCATACATCGTATTTTTTCCCTTTCTTATCGAAACGCATCAAACCTTAAAGTGATTAATTCAAATTTGAGTGTTTAGGGGTATAGGAAGCGTCGGCGGAGGGATAGCCCATCAGTTCCTAGATTTATGAGCGCTGTCAATCGGGCACCGACCGGAACCGGCCCCTCTATGCATCCCCGGGGAACACACACCAGACAAAACATTACATTAGTGCCAACATTTGGATGTATGCATCCTCCTGTTGAGGCAGCGAATGCATTTAAATAAATTTGTTGTGTTTTCCTTTCAAGAACCTCCGAGTTCATTTAAAAAATGATCAACTCCCGGTATTTTTGGATTTTTACGGTTTACCATGGATTTCCAACTTAAATCTTCTCGGTTCCATTTCAAATGCAAATAAGTAATATCTAAAGCAAGGCCAGAAAAAACCAAACATGTTTAAATAATCCCCCTCATCAAAATTATAAATTTAAATCGATACGTACAAGTCGCTAATGGGAAGCTACTGTTATTCTTTCGAATTATGATACAGATAATTAATGATGCCCTGTCGTCGCCTACTTAACGAAAAAAGTTCCGGCGAAGATAAAATCAGATTAAAGTCGACCAAATAGAAAATACCTCCAGAACTAATTTCGTATGCTTTTAAGAGGTTTGATATATGATTATGCAAGCCGGTTCATTTATCCTTGTATCAAGGAATTTTATTAATGCACCAACTGACAAGACGCTTTTTATACCGACGTGTGTGCCAACAATATCGTGTTTTCCATTATTTTTGTCTACTTTTGTTAGCCGCAAGTCGGTTTCGAGTTTTAAAATAAAAGCTTTCAACATGTTGGACAGTAAATCAACTGTGTTCGAAAAAATATTATATCGGACTTACCGAAGCAGGTAGGAATAGATGGAAATTGTAGAAACACTTACCTAAAACAAAGGAAATGATTACTAAAATTTATAATTAATAATTTAACTTTCTAATAAATCCATATAAAAATAGAAACATGTTCACAACTTAATTATTATTGTTTCGAATGACTTTATATTTATATTTTTTGATTACCTTCTTCGTTTACACTGTATAGTTAACACCAAATATCTGTAGCGAGTGTTGCAGAGAGCCTTCAATCAGAAGTTTTTGACATAGTATCCCAAAAATTACTGTTGAATATTTGATTTTAATGACTATGTCAACAACTTACCTCTTAATTAGGTACTTAGAACTCCATAGAAAACAATTAAGGTATGCTCTTTTCTAATATCGATAATTAGTTATTCGCACATTTTCTATCGGATTATTAAATTGCATTTAACATGCAACTTAAAAGCGTAAGTAGGACTTATGAGTGTTATTCAATTCCAATTTGTACGTAACAGTGGCAAAATATTATCCAAAAAGAAACCGTTCTAATTATCAGATGAAAAAGATATTAAATAATTTTTCGTCATAAACAAGGCGCTTCCAGTCGTGAAATAGCTAAAAATTGAAGATAAACCCTGCAGTGACCGTCAAAAAAACATCAGTGAGAGACGACAGTATATCGCGGAGGACGAGCCAGGCATACAGAAGTCTTAATTCGACAGATTTAACCAAAATATGATCCGAAGCTACTGGTGTAAGTGTATGCTCTTCTACTGTAAGACGGAGACTTTATAAATCTGGACTTGGGGGTTGTAAATCCCGGAAGAAACCACTCCTATCAGAAAATCAAAGGCTCCACCTTTTAAGATGGGCAAAGGATCAACGCCTTTGGGCCCCAGAACAATGGCAGAAGGTATCTGCCTTTAACACTAACAATCATGCTGGAAACATATATGTTAGAAGATTTCGTGGAGAAGAATTTCCACGACAGTGTGTTCTGCCAACATTTAAACATCCAACCTCTCGCATGATATGGGGTTGCATGTCTGGTGAAAGTGTTGGTAGACTGCATGTTGTATCTGGCATGATGAATGCAACGAAATACATTGATGTGCAATAGGAGAAGATGCTACTTAGTAGAAAAGAGTTATTTCCTGACAAAACCTTTATCTATCAAGATGATAATGCTCCTTGCCACAGAGCAAAGATTGTCCAATATTGAATGTCGACCAATAAAGTTAAAAGAATAGACTGCCCAGCATACTCGCAGGACCTAAATCCTATGGAAACTAGAAACTGTATGGCAGAGGATTTCTAACATTATTTCAAGAAAACAGACCACAAAAAAGTGGAATTAATCGAATCCCCAATTAATGCCTGGTACCACTGCATTACGAAGGAAGAATTACAAAAATTGGTGAATTCTATGCCAAGAAGGTGGGAATTAGTTATTACAAACAAAAGATGGCCTATTAAGTACTAAAATAGCTTAAAATTAATTAGGGAATGTTGTAGTAAACGTTTAGGTGTAGACTACATTATTACATATAATGTACAATTTTTCTGTTTTCGAATTAATTTTATATATCGAATTGTTTCTTGATTCTTCTCGCTTATTTCCATAACTATGGACTATACATTTCGGAAATACAAACATACAGATAAAGTCGACATAAATCCTAGATTATATTACTGTAATGGAATTTTAACGTAGGTATACAAGCGCTATACCAAAAAAATTGTACATTTTGCAATTTTCAAAATTCAATAGATTTTCAGATTAATCTTGTGAGATGACAATTTGATAATTGAAGTTTAATAACATTAACTGAAAACGTATTATTTAGCGGATTTATGTTTTTATCGCGTTTCAGCGATAGGTAAACTTGAAGAAGCCTAAATTAATCAAACCAGTAATGCATTTTTGCAAGAAAGTGTTAAGCTACCTACAATTAATATAAAAACATAATGTAAAAAATAAGCAAGTGCCAGGAAAGTAAAGATAAACGAGAGTTCTCGAGATTTCGAACAAAATAAACTTTTACGTAAAAAACACAAATCCTAATAAAATGGCTACAACGACAATTCTCTATCTCTAGCAAACTCAGTTCCTGATTTTATGGTTATACATTTTAACATTTTAATGGTAACAGTAAATAGATAGCAAGTTCATTCCCAGTTAGATTATAAATAAGTTACCAGAAGACAGTTTCATTTCTGCAATAATTTCATTCGATGCACTGCCACATGTTAAATCAGGAAGTAATCAGGAATCAGTGGAGCGCAGTAATCCAGCAGGGAAAAGCGGTGTGTCCAGTTGCAATTACGAGAGGGTAATGCGAACTTCATTTATAAGAGCGTCGCGACGCACAGCGTCGCTCTAGTGGTGCGTGAAATAACTACATCCGGCGCTATTGACTTAATATGAGCAGAGGGAGTTTAAAAAATCAAATTATGTGATATAACGGAAATTTTGAAAACAGTTATTAGAACCATTTAGAACCGTTACCTTATAGAAAATCAGAAATTAGTTTTCAGGTATATCTGGTGTTGGGATTAAATACTAACAGCAAAAATAGACTGCAATAGTCAAAGATTTCTAAATTGTACATAGAGCATAGCTATTTTTAGGCATATTTACTCCTAACCAAATTAAACACTAATAGTTCTAGAAGGACAAAACTTAAAAGTATGAAATATTTAGAAAATTAGAAAGCAAAACGACAAAAATCTTCTACGCATAGTACTTCAACATTTTTCGAAAATTTATGAGCTCATTTTGTTTCGATTCTGTTTCATGTCTCACTGCTGAAGACCGACGCCTTTTTCTGCCACGTGCTCTCTCTCCAGCGCTAAGGTTAAGGTTTCATAAATTAAAAATTTTACATTTAAAATCCACACTTACCAAATGAAAATATTTAATTAACTGTGCAGATACTAAAGTATTTCAGTCTCAAAATATTGTTAGTCGGAACTTTAAGCTATATTAATTGCCAAATGTTTAAACTGACGACCCTTCGTAATTTCTGAAATATTCGAAGTGTGTAATTGAGTTATCAAGACACACTGACATAATTAGTCACAGTTTCAGCTTGCTGCATATACTAGCAACTGCAATTCCAGCAATTTGTTACAGTTTCGGAACAAACGATACATGAATTAGGGGGTTCACAATCAAACAGTAACTCGCAAAAAATTATTCCGCTTGAATAAAGGAATGTTAAGTCTATGTTCAAAAAATATGAATATTTTCTGCTGCAAATATACACGTACACAGGATTTTTTGATATGTTGTCTTAATTGATAGAACCAGATTACCCCTTTCAAAAGGTATCATAAAAATATTACATAAAGTTGTTGGACAGATCGAATTTTTAATGTAGAAATAACTTACTGGTATATAGATTTTTTTCTAATTTTGCATAATTGCATAATAACTTTCAATGCTTTTCGTTAAATAAATAGTTTTCCTATGCGTGTTTTTAAAAAAAGTCAAAGATGATGAAGACACGTTTTATAAATATTAATAATTTTCTGACTATCACTTCACATTTTCGGCTCATCCTATATTTCCTAACCTGTACAAATCTTCAAAAATATCTCTTGGCCACTGTCTATAGTAACTGATTAATAATAAATTGTTAATAGATGAAATTAGATATGTAGAAAAGTACATCTGTCATAAATTAACGCAAATAGAAC
Source organism: Limonius californicus (assembly GCA_014611495.1). Taxonomy (NCBI): domain Eukaryota; kingdom Metazoa; phylum Arthropoda; class Insecta; order Coleoptera; family Elateridae; genus Limonius; species Limonius californicus. The sequence goes on along the minus strand of JABXWE010021324.1, from coordinate 21,063 downwards.
ATAACGGTTGGTATCGTATTTGAAAGTTCTAGACATAACTTTAATTGATATTGAAATTACATAAAATGTTCCCAGACATTTCGGCTATACAAGTTTACATTTAACGACAAGTTAAATTCCTTATATTTGCAAGGCCGAAACAATATCTGCGTATATTTCGATTTGAAGAAACTTCAAACCATAAATCGGAATCCCATAATAGTATGTATTACATATACAAGCGCATAAAAAGAAATGATTAGTTCCTGGTAACGTGTAACTACTAACGAAATGTATTATTGCATTTGTGTTGTGCGAATGAAGCATGATTTATACCTGATAGCTGTTATCAATTGTTGCTGTTTTTCCATCTTTATGGTATCATCTTCCACGAAAGTTTGCAGCATAAACAGCAACAAGACTAAATAAACACACGCGAAAGATTAACGATGTGTAGGGAGGTAAATATATGTGCTCGAATACGATAAACATATTTTGTGAGCAACGAACTCATCAGGAATAAACTTGAGGGTTGCATGTGCGAATGTAATAGAAAGTCAGATCAAAGTCAACGGTTCTCAAACAAATTCTGTAGAATATTATAGGCAACAAGGCAAAATATTATTGATTAATAAGGAACGACAATATTATTACTAATATCAACAATTTATTAATAATATTGCTTTTACTTGTTAATTAATATCAATCGGTAAGAAATAATTTTCAAAACAATTACTGTGTATCAAAACTTGAATACTTCAAACTGACCATGTAAACTGACTTACATCGCGTAGCTCATAATCAATTAAAATCGAGTTGTACGTTCATTTTTTAATCACAGAGTATCCTATTGATTCTTCTTACTCTATCTTATGTATTGCTAAAGCTACCTAAGGCAAAGCGAGAATACAGATAAAATTATAAACCAGACAATATCCGATACATGAATGACATAATCTCAATAAGATTTCATACGTATTCCTGATATAACGTGAAATAATCGGTCTGTTGTTTTAAACTATCGCTAATGGTTTTATTGTACAATCAAAGAGTAAATAGAGGCAAGAAGAAAGACTATTTTAATTATTAATTTAAACAAACCACTATTTACTATGTGATATGTTGTTACGAACCTTTAATTATATTTTTATTTTGTTCAGCAAATAACTAATATATACCTTAAACAAATTAGCTCTGCTGTATTCATACGGTGTGGATAATATGTATATTTAAAAAATTAAATCTACTACACATTTGATTTCGAGTTGATAAAGGCTTGGCCCGTCCCAACACCACTTTCGCATATCTCGCCCAGTGAAAACCCAAATGTCAATTAAGTTTAATGAATGACACGCGATCGCCGCAGTGCGCTTGCGCGTCTGCGCCCAGCATGCTTTGCGCGCGTTTAAACGCCATTTGCAGTCGTATCGTCTGTCTGTGTGCTGAGCTGTAGAAGTTTATATTTTTTAAGAAAATTGAGTCGCCCGCCGTCTGTGAGATACGATCTGTAATTCGATTCGATCAGGAAGGAGATGAATTGTTGGACCACATCGTTACAGGAGATGAGACTTGGGTGTCTCACATGACTTCTGAGTCCAAGCAACGGTCAATGGAATGGCGACACCCATCGTCGTCAACCAGAGTGAAAGCCAAACAGACAATTTCAGCACGAAAGATCATGGCAACTGTCTTTTGGGACATAAAAGGGATTTTGTTAGTGGATTTTATGTCGAGAGGCACAACAATCAATTCTGATGCGTATTGTGTAACCTTGAGAGAACTCTGGCGTGCCATACAAAACAAGCGGCGTGGCCTACTGTCTTCCGGTGTGATGTTGCTCCATGAAAATGCAAGGCCACATGTTTCTGCACAAACACAAGGTCTACTCAGGTCTTTTGGATGGGAACAACTGGATCATCCACCTTACAGTCCAGACCTTGCACTCAATGATTTTCACTTGCTTCGATACTTAAAGGAGTTTCTTGGTGGTCAACGGTTCAACGACGATGAAGAAGTGAAAACTGCAGTCATGGATTGGGCTTCTTCACAGGCGGCAGATTTCTTTGACGTCAGAATTCAAAAACTTGTTGAGCGGTATGACAAATGTTTGAAAAAATGGAAATTATGTATAAAAGTAGATAAAAGTATGTAGAATATGGAAAAAAATATATTTTAATGATATTTACAGTATTTTTCTTCTTATTAAAAAGCGGACCTTATTTAAAAAATACCCCTCGTATATGTATATATATTACAGCTATCTTGGCCGTCTTCAGCACCCCAAAGCTTTCTTATCCAGGTAATCTTCCTCTCTTAGTTCTCGTTTTTGCTTGGATTCCATACCTAATACCTATGTTCCATCCTTTCCTTGGTCTGCCCGTTCTTCTTCACTGTGGTGGTTTCCATCTCCAGCTTCTTTGTGGTAATTTGTATTCAGCCATCCTTCTCATAGGTATACCCATACCATTTCAGCTGTTTTACTTCAATTACGTCTAGCAGTGATGTTTCTACTTACATAGTTTGTTTAACTCTATCACTTCTAACATGGTCTAGTAAAGTAATTCCACAGCATCTTCTCCAATACATCATTTCTGCGGATATTATCTTTTTGGACATGTTTGGATTTATCGTCCATTCCACCCCTCCATAGGTGATACAACTTCCCGCTATGGTTTTAAATAAATGTTTTTTGTTTTCTTAGTCAACGTGTCATTCCATAGCGCAAAATGTAGCTGTTTTGTTATCTTTCCTCTTTGAGTTGTGTTTCGTGTGGCTCGTTCATCTCTACCGTCTGATGTTAATGCGACTCCTAAATATTATATTCGTTGGTGGCTTTAATTATTCTTGTGTCGGTTTGCAAATCTTCTCCTTGATTCCCAATTACCTATCATGTATTTTGTTTTATCCATATTAATCTCTAAGCTACACCTGCCATACTCTTCTTTTAGTTTTCTGAACATGTAATTTATGTCGTCTTCATCCTCTGTCAATATGACTTGATCACGTGTTTTACTTAAAAACTTTGTCCGCATCATTAGAATGAATAGTACGACCGACACCAACCAAACAGCTCTGTTTTTGCGGGTATACGCCCGGTCGGTAACAATTAGTCAGTCGGGCCGAGCCGTATGTAGGCCCGGCCGAGCCGACCCGGGCCAAGCAGGCCTTTAGGTTAGACACTTTCTAACTCTGATAATTCTACTCAAAGTAATTTTCTGTACTATTAATTAACTATTATTTGCCGCCGGGTGCAAAAAACATAAATCGGTATGACTGATATTAAAATAAACCTTATTTATTTTGAAATTATAATATTAATATTAATTATATAAAAACATTTTTATTGTAATATATCTATTCCAGGAATTAAATTTATTTAGATCAAATAAAATTATTTCTACAAGTAAACTAATTTTTCGTTTATAATACAGAAATAATAATAAATACCACATAAATTGCTCTATTCAGTAAGTAAATTTATTCAGCCCTTTATGGTATAATATCGGCCCTACGAAACATACATTACCTTGTGAATGTCTTGCCTTTATCCTTAAATAGGATTCACATACTTCTGCAAACGCAGTGTATGTGTCCACCCACCCACCCACACTATTGTAACACTTCCCATGGTAACAGTACGTAGGTTCCTTTTAAAAGGTATTTTGTTTAAATAGCATCTTACCACTACGGCACGGTACGGTGATAGACTCCGAACTGAATTAACAAACAAAACCGAAGAATATGCTGAAAATGCCAACAAGCCGACATAAACAAAATAGTTGCTTTAAACAGCTCGAACCTTGAACGTACGGAATCTTAGTTTTCCAAAATAAAGAAGCTGGCTCAACAATATTTAATATCTAGTTAGTATAAATGGTTGATTATTATTGCTTTTTTTGGCAATCGACTTGAATTTGAAAGAAGGTGTTTAAACATAACATGTAATAATTTTCAGAGAATGTAAAATATATATTATTTATTAAGTTATCTACATTTCTAAAAAATACCGCCCCTAAAACGTGCCCCCTAGGTGCGGTACACCGGCGTTGCCTTGCAGTGCATAAATTTAATATCTCAACAGTGATTGGAAAACTTCTAAAACGGCTCTAAGAATGGAGCTAGCTACAAACCTTGCTAGATTTGTTTGTTCCGGGGTTTAATCTTTCACTGGTTGTTATTAAAATTATTAAAAGCTCTAAAAATTTTATGACTGCTTGGCAACATTTACAACTATCATTTTTCATTTGAAGTTTTATGATAATTAGGAAGTATGTTAATTCGTAACTGATTACCGTGTATTTTTTAATGGAACAAACATGTAGAGCAAACAAAAAATGCCAATTTTTTAAATGAGCGCACGAATTCAAACTAGCAAGCGCCAATCAACGTCAGCTTTTGCGGAACGAAACCGAAAGCAATAAACCAAAACTATTTTGAATTTCAAAGCAGAAACTCGCATGTTGGTCACGCAGTTTCCCCAGTTCATTGAATTTAGCGAGCGGACGCACTCGCGGCGGGATAGTCGCGGTGGCGGGCAATTAATTTCGGGCGAGCCTAATTTCTGTTGACGAAAACATGTGTCATAAAAATGTGCCAACAAAAGAATCTCTTAATAATATATTAGTGGTGTCAACGGGAGGCACGCGAGCGCCTTTACGAGCACTAATGAGCAATAAGGGTGATTATGGGTGGCGGCGGGGCGGATCGGGTCGGGCGGCCTCTGTGATCTCGGCCACCCCAAGGCGGACCCGCGAGCTGCAAACCGCAACATCAATAAACGTTATGCTCTCCTTTCATTTAGGCACCACCGCCATTTTTATTGCTAAATCTTTTATTAGGACCGCAATGCCCCTGCAGATAGAGCCACCTAATGAGATTAAAAAAAGAGAAGAAACAGTTTTGTGCGGAAACAAACAATGCAGATTTAGCGAAACACAATTTTAAAGCCGGAAATCCACAAAAACATTTGTCCTTAATAAATGGTTATGGAAAAACTTTGGGAAATTTAAGAGGGTTGTCGAGTTTTCCTGTCCGAAACGACAGCCTACGACAATGTTTACGCTTTCGCTCGTGATTTGGTACATCAAAAATTCAGAGATATCATGTTGGCTCAATAGCGGCAGGGCCTATTTTTCCAATAGGCCCGTGCCTAGGGCCCCTGAGTCAGGGGGGCCCCACGCTCGACCCAACTGTGACTGCTTAAAACAACAGTTTGTTTATATTTAAAAATTATTTGATAAATTTAGCTACCATTTATTATTTATTATTATTACGATCCGAAATCCAAATTCAACTACCAGAATACGGAAAAGAAAAAAATGTTTTGAAGAAAGTTCTTCTGAGGAAATTGGTTTTGTGGGGCATGAAAACTTTAAAATAAACACTTTTTTTTAAATTTTGTAAAAGAAGGCAAGAATCTTACAATTCTGTTAATGATATTTTCAATAGGTATATTTTTTGTTGATAATTCCAAAGGGGATTTCAAAACAAGTCTTAAAAATATTGAACAATATTACAATCAGGATATCGATGTAAATGACCTAGAAAATGAATTAATGCAATTTAAGCAAATGTGTAAATCTAGCAACATTGTTCAAAATCCTGAAAAAATGTTAAGAGTTTTTAACGTGGAAAATGAGGTACTAGAAAACATAGATTCTAATGAAATTATAAACCAATTTGCGGAAACAAAAATGCGCAAAAGAAAAATTTAAATATTTTAATTTAATGCGCTTTAGGCTAGTAGGAATGTTGGTTTTGTATTTTTTTTTTCTCTATTAAGACATTTGTGTTCTGTGTTGGTTCTATTATTTTATTTATTTTGTGTTATATCTATTTTATGTTGACAAAATGATATAAATGTTGGTTTTTGACAGTACTACTTATTGTTATTGTTTTTTGTTCTATTTCTGACACCAAGTTTTTCGCCTGCGCCGCTATTAATACTTTCCTAATCCTACGAGGGGGCCCCAGAAGGTATATGAGCCTAGGGCCCACTAAAACCAAAAATAGGCACTGAATAGTGGTGAATAATGTTATTGAAATGAGTGAAATACTTCCCCTAGACTTTCGTATCCTTCCAATACTAATCTCCTACAGGTTGGTTTGAAGCGTGGAAGCACGCAGACATCTTAATTTTTACGTTTACACACTAAAGTATGTGACTGACACTACGTGCGTACTTAGGGGGTTATGAATATGCTTAAAGCGAGTTGGTATTGCTTCTGGTATAACCGAAAGGAAAATCAACTGTTCACTTTTAAATGGAGATTTGTATTTTTTAATTTGTATTCTAAGTGTAAGTAAAATTAGCTTTACAGTGGTGTTACACTGCAAAAACAACTTATAGACCTCTTCTCTTCTACGTGCATCTCCTCAGCGCTAAGGTAGAAACACGGAGGACCTACTAATAAAAATTAAAAAATTAAAATTGCGTATGGGAAATGCTTGCGGAGAGATCCGAAGGCAGTTCCGCACCCTGCGACCACTTTAACCCTGTTTGAGGTAGTTAGTGACGTGGCGCACTAACCCAGGGAGACCGACGGTTTTAGGTACTCTCCGAGGCACCGCGGGTTGCAGCGTTAGAGAGAAGATTTCGGTCACTCATCCAAGCAGGCACCGCGCGGATCGTTCCTTAACTTTGAATACTGTTTGACCAGTACTCGCGCTTGTCCACCACGCTGCTTGCCACCTACTGATTAAAGTTATAAATTCCAGAGAAGGTTCTTGATATTTAGATCCCATGGTTGCCAGAGATTTGTATACGATGCTGTCTATCTATCTAACCAATAATTTACGTTTTGCCTAGCAAGCAACCAAAACTCTGCCAACTGAGCTGCCACCACACCATGTTATAGTCGGGTGTCTTCTTATTTGACGGATGGCCCTTCGCAGTACGAACCACCACAACACTTGTATTGGTATATTGCGCTCTTTCTAGCTCCTTAGTTCGTACAGGCTACTAGAGCGAGCGCAAGTCTTGCAGATTGCCGCTCTAAAGTTTATGAAATGCCCTGCGGTGACTTGTGAAACGAAAAGAGATAGCACTTACAGTGGTTCCAAAACAGGTGACGCAATAGAATTAATTTGGGAGAACACTAAACGCTACTACGACAAACATATCGGGCGCGAAGGTTTTACTGATGAGCAAGTTATAAAAATGTGGGAAAAAGCTTTAAATCAATGCGGTGGAAATGGAATAATTCTATACGATCTTATAAAATCTTGGTAGCATCGTGAAATTATAGTTGACGAGGAACCTTTAATAATTAATTTGGATGATGATTCATCGGATAGTGAAGACGAGGAATACAAAGACGACAGCGATTAAACTGTTTTATTAAAATCAAGTGGTCCATGTTAATTAAATGCAATAATATTTGTTTATTTCAGTAATTTTTAATTGTGTGCAAAATATGAAACTAATTGAAATTTAATCTTTTAGTCGATGTTATTTAGTAATGATAAAAAAATGTGTGCGTGAGTCACTCCGGTTTGTGTTTGACCTATTTTAAACTTTGTACCTGATTCACCTTTATGTTCAAATTATTTCAAATACATAATTAACACTGCATTTTTAAATCGATGAATAAAACCACAGTCGAATCCCACAAAATAGATTTAATTGTTGTTAAAAGTTAACGTTTTCGGACCCACTGGGGTCCATCTTCAGACAAATAAGTTAATACGCTTTTTCTTAAATGAAAGATTTTTGAATTTTTGGATTACAGTGGCTTGACTAGCCTTATTAATAAACTCGTTAATGTCCAAAGGCTGCATAATGGGACCCAGTGGGTCCGAAAACGTTAACTTTGAACAACAATTAAATCTATTTTGTGCGATTCGACTGTGGTTATTCATCGATTTATCTACTTTATCCCATTATGAAGCCTTTGGACATTAACGAGTTTACTGCATTTTTAGTTATTACTACTTCAGTAGAAATATAATTATTTTAATATTTGAATAACTGTTATTTAAATTTAAATATTTACAAATAAAATTGAATTTCTCGTGCAAATTAGATGCAATAATAATCTTCAAGCTGTCTTGTCTTTGATTTATATTAAGAATATTGAAATTAAACATGTAAAATATTAGTAAATAAATGTTGATTTTTAGTTAACTGCAAAGATGATTAATTATTGTACTTTAGTAGCTACATTTAATTCGACACTTGTTTTTGATCACCGACTTCTTGAGCACGTGGCCGCCCATCTTAGTTCAACCGGTTATTTTACCTGACTGTGGACTTCGCACCCGTCAAATAAGACGACACCCGACTAGATACATCACTAAATCGAGAATTTTTGAAAATGTTTATAATGCCACAGAGTAAGGTCGCCAATAAATAGATAAACCTCTGTTTTGTACATCTTCGACTCCGCTATCTGTTTACAAACTTCCATGAACATTCTTATCATCGTCTTCTTAAATATTTTTATTTTAAATATCTAATATTATTAATATATAATACATTAATACCAATATTACCTTTTCGCATTCGTTCTTTTTTAAATTTATTTTGAACATTTAAAGCATAGGGGCTACTAGAATGTTCAAATTTTATGACCGGAATCACGGATTTTGAGTAATAGCGTTTGCAATTTACCGAAACCCAAACGTCGTCAAGCGAGCTACTTAAATAAAACTCTATGTGGGTCTTTGAAAACTTAACAAAAGTATTTAAATAAAATTCTTGAAGCAATTTCTGAACAATATTTTGTAGGACATTTTGAAAGGGCGGCATTTTTACTATAGATTTATTTTCACAAGTTATCGGGTGTACTATGATTCTAAAGTCACAGGCAATAAATTTTTCGACTTACATAAAAACCTTCTCGTACGAAATTTTCAGTTTATGTTTTAAGAAAAACTGCTATAAAAAATATGTCTAATCTTCACTCCTGGTTCCGGATTTTCAAAAAAGCTCGACGAAGTCTATGAACCACTAGATTTAAACAATCGATTAGTCGTTTTGGATATATTAATGATCATACTTGTACGGTTGTATGTGAAAGAGCAAGATCTAGGACGCGGTTTTCCAAGCATCTCTAAGCACTGCAGCCAACATTGGCTTACTGTACACCCTAACGAAGAATTTTGCCTATCTGGGGTAATTCCAACTCCATTAGTGATTTTTAACGTGTCACACATCGCAGTCGCACGGGACCTACGGCTTCACTTCTTATCCGACAGAAAGCGCACTTTCAGATTTTTCCCGCTAGAAAAATCGCACCGACCTTGATCAGGTTCGAACTCGCGTCCCTTAGATCCAAAGCCGCTGACAACTAGACCACCGAGGCCGGCATTCCTACTAGTTATCGGCAATATATTATTCGATTTACATTAAAGCTCTCTCGTTTAAAATTTGCAGTTTAAGTTTATAAAAAAAATGCCATAAAAATATTATAATAAAATTAACACGCGCCCAAATGTGCCGGTGCTAAAATGGCAGCGCCAAAATGGCGTAGACCTAATGTCGTGCTTTATATCCATCTAATACCTCAAAAAATGTTTAGATCGAATTTCCTCATTTCATACACATAGTTGCTATAATAGGAACAAACGGTGTAAAAGTAATAACAGTAGCGACCCTAGCAGAAAATATGCTTTCCTTGCCACATATTTCGGTAGACACATTGAACGTACAAGTTTAAAATATTGATATGCATATTCAATACCAAACACAATTTTCTTGCACCTCCGATTTTGCCGAAAATAACACTAACTTACTTATTTATATTGAAATTCGCTCTATATCTTTTTACTTTTCTTAAATTTGCATAAAGTTTTGGCTTTAAAACCGCTGTTTACATGTATTTAGTTTAATACTCTGTTACTCAAAAATTCAGTACTTTAACTATTGAAATACAAGTTTCGAAAACGAGTTGTACTTTTTAGTATAATTTTTACAAATTCGTCGACATGATTTGAAGGCATTTCGAATACTATGTTTTGTTACCAAGTCAGGAGACGAAAACGACATTTTTATATCCCATCAATGTCCATTAAATGCTGCGTGTGGATAAATGCAGTTCCGAACATCCATAAAGCTCATCAGAGATAAATGCAGATAACTTTTCAAAATTGCTATATAGTTAGAAAAAAAAGAAATAAAATGAATATGGATGTCTTATAGTTATTTTGCGGTTTATATCGCCCAATAAGAGTCATAAATCAAACCTCCACGTAATTATTTTGATATCTTAAAACATATTTCCGCAATGAACACACTGTATACAGGAAGCTGCATTTCTTCTGAGTATTCTTCACATCAGAATGCAGAATAAAGCCATGATCTTGTCATTAATTCAGTAAATCCTAATGTATTTTACCGAACAGCAATAAATAAACCTTTTTATACGAATTTCCATAACCGGATACTTCCATTCCCTATTCTATTTGATAAGTCATTAATATAATATTTTTTGCTGTTCCTATTAATTCAAATTGTGAGTTAGACCAGTCGGACGGAGTCACAAAAACAAACACAAAATATATACATATTAAGAAGTGTGCCGATGTAAACGAGGTATTTACCCATCGGCGCACATAAAATAATATCGGACTATTATTTAGAACGCGTACATAAATCTCTCTGTAGGTATCGTCTGCAAAAGGTACCGCGCTCTAACGACCAGCCTCGCGTGATAGCCTCTGCTATCCAACACCGCGATTTAAAATGGCAAATTGTTGGAATTGCTGCTTTTCTCCTCTTCTGCGCAATCTTGGTATTACAAATTTTCCTGCTTTCTAATACCATACGTTTACAGAATGTGCATTAATAAATAAAGAAACTTGAAACTGTAAGATATAACAAAAGTATGAAGGCATATTTAGGATTAAGGATTATCGATGATTACAATACAAATACAAACAGATAAACAATTGTTCAGTACTGTCATCAAATCAAAACAGTTAAAAACAGATTTAGAACGATTTTTACTTAATTTTATAAATGTGGATGTTACTGACGACGCAGTCTTAATTACAAAACAATTTTAATGTTGACAGTAATAGTAAATGTGTAAAGTATAAGCCAACGAGGTTTCCGCATTAAAATCTCACTTAAAAGCTAGCTAGGTTACTTCACTCAAACCTCATTTAAAACCTAGTAAGACTAACTCATTAAAGCCTCATTTAAAACCTAAGAACGTTATCTCATTCAAACCCGACTTAAAAGCTCAGTACAAATAAATAAAAAATACAATATGAAAATGTCGATTTCCAAGACAAAATGTATGACCATAAACATAATACCGACTAGATGCAAGTTAGAGATAGAAATAAAACGTTATCGAACAAGACTCGTGCGAGACAAGCGAAATGTGGACTTTGAGAAAAACAGTGAAAAACAGCAGAACAGATTACATCCCCAACCAACATATAAAAACCGAGTTACAGATACAACCCATCAACGGCTCGTTTCAAACAAGTACGAGAGAGTGGAACGCGCATATATCCAGAATGAACACAACTAGAATGGTGAAAATAGCACGGGATAAATTACCGAGGGGAAAAAGCGATATAGGTAGACCCAGAAAGCGCTGGACTGAATTATTGTAAAATATAAATATCTCCTTGAAAGAACGAGCACAAGCCTACCAAAGAAATAAAAAGAAGAAGACTTAAAAGCTAACTAGGTCCCCTCATTCAAACCTCACTTGAAAGCTAGCTAGGCACCTCATTCAAATCTCATTTAAAACCTAGCTAGATTATCTCATTAACACCTCAGTTAGAACCTATGTATAGAGGTTACCTTATTCAAACTCAATTTAAAACATAGCTAGGTTACCTCATTCACAACTCAACTCAACCCAGTTGGATTATCTCATTAAATCCTCATGTAAAACCTTGGTATGTTACCTCATTCAAATCTCACTTAAAAGTTAGCTAGGTTACCACATTCAAGCCTGATTTAAAACCTAGCTAAATTATCTCATTAAGACTTCAGTTGAAATCTATAGGCACAGGTTACCTCATTTAAACCTAATTTAAAATCTAGCTAGGTTACCTCATTCAAACCTCATTTAAAACCTAGCTAGATTATCTCATTTTATATAGGTTACCTTATTCAAACCCAATTTAACATATAGGTAGGTTACCTCATTCACACCTCATTTAAATCCCAGTTGGATTATCTTATTAAATCCTCATGTAATACCTTGGTAGGATACCTCACTTAAAAGTTAGCTAGGTTACCACATTCAAGCCTGATTTAAAACCTAGCTAAATTATCTCATTAAGACCTCAGTTGAAATCTATATGGACAGGTTACCTCATTTAAACCTAATTTAAAATCTAGCTAGGTTGCCTCATGCAAACCTCACTTGAAGCCTAGCTAGGTTACCTCATCCAAACCTCGTTTAAAACCTAGCTAGATTATCTCATTAAGACTTCAGTTGGAACCTATGCATAAAGGTTACCTTATTCAAAGCTAATTTAAAATCTAGCTAGGTTATCTCATTCAAATCTCACTTGAAAGCTAGCTAGGTTACCTCATTCAAAACACACTTAACACCTAGCTAGATTATTTCGTTAAGAACTCAGTTAGAACCTTGCCTTATTCAAACCCAGTTTAAAATATAGGTTACCTCATTTACACCTCATTTAAATCGCAGTTTGACTATCCGATTAAATCCTCATGTAAAACCCAGGTAGGTTACCTCATTCAAACCTCACTTAAAAACTAGCTAGGTTACCTCATTCAAGCCTGATCTAAAACGTAGCTAAATTATTTCATTAAGACCTCAGTTGAAACCTATATGCACAGGTTACCTCATTTAAACCTAATTTAAAACCCAGCTAGGTTACCGCATTCAAACCTCCTTTAAAACCCAGCCATATTATATAATGAAATTCTCATTTAAAACCTAGGTAGGTTACTTAATTCAAACCTCGCTTAAACGCTAGCTAGTTTACCTTATTCAATCCTCACTTAAAATCTCGTTAAAATAATGCGTAAAACCTAGTTATATTAATATCTAATTTGAAAATTAGGTTCATTCAAACCTTGCTTAAAAGCTAGCTAGATTATGCCATTCAAACCTCATTTAGAAACTAGCTCCTATCTCATTCAAACTTTATTTAAAAGCTAGTTAGGATGCCTCATTTGAATCTCGATTCATGTCTGGTGTGTCTACTCTAGCGTTGAGGAGAAACAAGAGCAAAGAGGAGGCCGATGCCTAGCAGTATGACGAAAAAGGCTATTGATGATGATGACTTCTGGACAATAGCAAGAGCAGCCTTGGTATAATACTCATAATTTGAGAGTTATGGCAAGAGCAAAATAAGACTTGCTATGCCAAGTCAAGACCAAAATGGATGACTACATATCTAAAAGTGTTTAATTTTCACTTGATGATATTCCTGTAATTTATTGTATTATCAATAAGTTTCGTTAATATATTTTTTTTAAAACCGGCCAGAAATTAGTACTTTCCGGTTTATTTTTAGGTCAGAAAATCTCATTTTGTCGGACCGAGCCAGAAAATTATTGTGATAGTCCGGTAAAAGCTTTTACCGGACTCATTTTTATTTACTTTCCGGCCTATCTTTAATGAAAAAAATAATAAAATAGTTAGTCTAAGATAGCGGTCAATTGGTTTCTATAGTAACCGAGTTTTGTATTATTTAAAACTATAAAATAACTTGACATATTTTGACGTTTAGTTGAAAACGTGACATTTATTATAAAATGGATATTCAAAATGATGCATTTGATTGTGAATTAATGGAAGATGAAATTATACCAGATGAAATTGTTAAGGCGGCCACCCAAGCAACGTTTGATTTATTACCGTCGAAGTCCCGAATAATATGAAGTCTATGGTACAACAATGCCCGTTTTAAAAAAAATATTGTACGTAATACGTCCCAAAAGTGCTTTTACTGGACTCGCAGGCTTGCAAGACTCGCCTGCGGCTCGCCCTGCAATTTGCCCACTCGTCCAGTAAAAGACCACTTTCGGGACTTGTTACGTAAACTACTATTACAAGCCAAAGTAGACAAAAAGTGTCCAATAAAATAGTTTGGGAAATGATTCCTTACGGCGCCGGCGCTCTAAGTTTACTATTTGAAATTGCGCTAAACATGTTGATCAAGTTATCAGAAATATATTGCACAGATGCATAAAAGAGGATACCATAGAGACCTCACCGCGAATTTTCGCAATCTTTATGAAAACGTTAAATTAATTAATAATGATAGATACATGAGGCTAAATGCTGAAAGCAATAATAATAATAAATCACAGAGATATTCCGGGTCGACGTTTATCCCCCACATTGTCCAATATATCTAAACAATATGGAAAACCATGTTAAATTAGGAAATACCAATTAACCATTTAAAATAATGAACATATCGTTTCAGTATGACCAAGGAAGAAAACAAAAAACGATCGATAATAACCAGTTTTTCAATTACAAAGAATAGGTACAATAATATGAAAAATCTCATGTATAGAACTAAACCGATAGCATTCTCGAAACGATTCTGTCACAAGGAAGACCTATATTAATGAACAAACACCAGAAAAAAGTTTATATTTTAATATGTAGGGAGTGACATTAGTTTTAACAGAGATACAAACTTAGCAAACAAACTGAATAGATATCCAATAAGGTGTGGAACAATACAAAAACCTAAAACCCCGAAAAAATCCAGAAACAAAAATAGCATTCTATAAAATGACAGAACGGTCGATATAGGACTGAAAGTCGAGTCTGCGGAATAACCTAAGGGTAGAAAGCAGAAACAATCAAATCGTAGAAAGAAATGAGGCAAGAACATATAAGATGAATGGAAGTTACAACGTACCCAAGAGAATTCTAGCCTACAAACATATTGGAAGGAAGCATATATAGACAGGCCGAAGAAGCGATGGTAAACTCTGACGCTTAAACAGACTACAGCCCAATTCAGCGAGGAAAAAGAAGAAAAGTTTTGTTAGAGAAAAAATAAGTTCTAGTCGTTTGGTAATACAAACTGCAGTAACCGAAATTTTGAGTAGATGGAGCAGGCGCTGTCTTCATCATTCGGGATAATCGAATATCTAAATATTCACAAACAGATAAATATTTTGTTTTTAGGAAAAATCAGATAGTATACCGAAGTATATCTTGTTAATAGTGCTAAATAATTACAATATAGGATTTAATAATACTATTACTACTATTAATGTGAAACTGTCTGGAAGTTGTTATATACGAAAGCCTTCGGTTACAACGACGTGGACGAATTCTGAAGATAATTTCGATTTTTAACAAGAATCGCAAAATTACGACCGCTCAAAATATTCAGATGATATATTAGTGGTTGCTTTATAACATATACAGCTGCAAAAAGCAGAAATATAACATCTTTCTTACAATTCAAGTCATGAACGCATTGGAGATGGAGATGCCAGATCAAACAACACGTCGAGGGCTCTGATGGCACAAACTTTATTTCTTGAAACGGTGCCGCATTTCTTATCGTCCTGCAGGAGAAACAATGGGTCGAGTCTGCATAATGCAGCAAACAAAAGCAACCGAACCGGCATAAAAAGCCGAGCCAAAAGAAAACAAAGCATTTCTCCCCGATCAAAACAAGAGCACATAGAGAATCCTGCAGCACCGGCAAAGCAGCAACAGACGCGCGACATAAATTATGGAAATGTTGAAAAACGGGTCCGCGAACAGACGAAAGACCGTCGGCGTGGTGGCACCGAGTCCGTTATTAACACCGACGCAGGAGACACTTTGATTTAATTGTCCCGTTCTCGGCTCGGAATTTCCTCAGGTGCAACGCGAACGCTCCGGAATCTCGACTGCATTGCTGCGATTGTTTTCTCTACCTTCGAGCAGCTACCGTGACAGTTTTATTATAAGCTTGGCATCCGATTGTTTTTGCGATCTGAACTCCTCATAATTGGATAAAACCGCAGGGCGTTATTAATTTCGACTTGTTTATTGTATTTCCCTGGAAAATTAACATTACGATCACAGAACATTCTGATCTGCGTGTTCTCATAAGAAGACAAACGCTGGTTTCGCCCTTAGTGCAGCTCATCAGAGTAAAATAGATTTTCCTAAGTTGAAAACCTCCTGTACCTCCTGCAGGGTACTTAAAAAATTCACTTTTAAAGTTATGTCAACTATTTTTGTTTGCGGATATTCATATCCGGGTGCAAGAGCCATTCGTAATTTCACCCCAAAATTAATCAACTTAACTTTGTGTGTTTTCTAAACATATTTAATGCTAAATTTTTCAAAAACTTTCATGTAACTATCAACCTCCAACAACAAACAGTTCTGTAGTACCTCAAATATGGTCTTCCCTTTGCAAACAAGCAAGACGTAACAAATTTGAGTTTGAAGAAATTACGTTGCGCATTATTCGACACAGATAAATGCTACACATCAGGTAACAAAGAGATGTACAAATACAAATATTTGGGTCCCATTATCCAGCGCTCAAAGAGCAGACACCGCGCTTCCATTTTCCACTCAGATGCACTAAAAGGATGAGCTTAGCTGGTTTTTTGTGCATTGTTCGAACGGTCTTATGTATCTCGAATGTAGATATCAGTTAGATAATCCACTGACAAAGAGGTCTCCGCTCTATGAATCTAGGTTTCGGGAGAATTGGCTGCGGAATTTGTACGTAAAAAAACTGAATTCGATTTGAACGTATTTCATAGTCTTACATAACTCGGTTCGCCGCTATACTATGTAAAAAAATCTGCCTTTAGTTACTATAAGTAGAAAAAGGCAAGAGCATTTGCTATTTCACCTTCTTCTTATCGAAATTTTCAACCTGAAAATTTGCCTGTATTTTATTTTAATGCAAATAAGCACTATTTATAGGTTCTTCCGTATGTTTATATCATTTTCTTTTAACTTCAATACTTCGGCGATATACACTTGTAGCACCAGCATTGACAATGTCTGACTTTTGAAATTTTACAGGGTTTCAGTTTAAACCAGGGTAACCCAGATTGGTTTGCAGCTTGATTTTTTGGTAATAGTTTAGTACGAATGATGGATGAACCATTGAATATATGCTCCTAGAATTTGCAGGGAGAATTCATTTAACTTCGAACGTATTACACATCATGGAACAGTGTCCCTCAAAGCGTAGCCCGGAGACATCTTGCGGGACTTTTGGAAGTCCATGAATCCATCCGGGAGAGATAAATAAATCAAAAAGTTCGAAATCCACTGGTCTAGATATAACGTAAAATGAAATCTTCTAACGCAAACACGATTATGTCATCTACACAGAAAAAGGTTATATTGGAAGAGATAAGCATCCATCTAACATTACTTAAAGTCACGAGAGAAAGGTAAGGGTGGAAGGTAGTTCTTTAATTATTATAATTTCAACGTGAAAGAAATTTAGCTAACAGTAAAAATTTTAGGGTATTTACAAAATAACAATTTTTAATTACTAGAACTAAGAATGTAATAAACATAAAAAAATCATTTTTGATAATTAAATTATCCAAGAATCTTAACATGTCCCTTTGGAAGACAGATAATTTTAAAAAATTGTTTCGTTGGGTTTAGGTGGTAATAAACATACACAAACGTGTTTCGACACTTCAAGATAACCAAATAAAGCAATTGTTGCAATTATTTGCCAAATATCAAACTACTTGAATTTTAAAATAAGCCACTTCAAAATTCAGATTTATTCCTAATAAGGTTTACTTATAATATTTGTCCTATTTTGAGAGAGATTAAGACATTTTTGGACGATAATTACCACAACATAACTTGGACCGACTACCAAATTGAAGAAGTGACATCCGAAAATATTTTTGATTTGAAAAATAGCGTCTTTGTAGATTCTGACTCTAAGCTAAACAAAATATGCCGCCATTTTGAAATAATAGCCATTTTGAAACAGTAGCCATTTCAGGAAACATTCCTTCGAAACAGATGCAGGGGTGGTCCCATACATCAAATATCAAAATTTCTTCAATTATTTCTTGTTTCCACCCGCTCTGCTAAATCGCACACCCATGGATTAATTTTCTACAACCCCAAAACAGTTTAACCAATAAATAAATTTTGTTGTTGTTTAGAAAATGTGATTATTTATAATACGGTAAAGCAGAATTTCCCCAGAATCTCTAATGCAGGCGGATTATACCTATATTATACATAAAAATGTCGGTTGTGGTATCTTAAAACAAAGACGTAGTCCCTTACTAAGACCATAATAAAGAAAAGAAAAGAGGAACAGAGGATAATGGACAGCTCAAGGCTTCGAGGACAGCTGCAGGAAAGAAAATCCAATCAATGGATAAGAAACAAAACTAGAGCAGAAGGTGTAGCAGGACGAATCGCAAGCTGTTATAGGAAGGGAACACTACAAATGTAGCAAGAAGGTGGCCGAGTGGAGGCCAAGAACCGGAAAAAGAGCTCGTGGTAGGCCTCACACCATACGGAGGAACGATGTGGTGGATGGGATCAACCAAGGAACGTAGAAAATAGAGAAATTTGAGCGGTGCACATTCAGAAAGGAAATATACATACAAACGCTGCAAATGATAACATTGATCTTAAAAAAAATTAAAAAACAGGAGTCGATCAGAAACTTGGTATTAAAGTTTTGTTCTTGGAATATTTCCAAGTGTAATTCTTGATAGCGTATTTCCCAAAGATGTATTCTCAAACCCCGAAAACTTTGATCAGTGGTGTAACTGTCGGCTACTTAGATCAGCACCATAAATAAGGGCAACTTAGAAGACCCAAAAGCAAAGAAAAGTAAAAAAAAAATAAAAAGAATGGTAGAAAGCTATCAAATCCGCCACTTGCACATGTTTGCTGCTTTGATATATAGATTAAAATAAAATAGACTTGATTTTCTATATTTAATCTGACAAATATTTGTCAAAACAAAACAAAATGTTTAATGGAAAGAATAAGAAACAGTTATGTTTGTGAAACTTGAATAATTATTTTAGTTTACTAAAAATTTCTACTGGTTCACAAGAGGTGGCGTTCACGCTAACACCCGATGATACACACGGACAGTCAAGATGTAATAGAAATTACGATTGACATGAACTGCATTAGCTATATGACAGCTTCGGAGTTTTTAACCTGCATAAAACAGTAACAACCCACAGTTGAGGTTCTGATAATTCTATGACTTTATTTTATTAAATTTAGCTAATGTAAGAGTCTTAAATAATTAAAATGAGAGGCGGTCATGGGCTAGAAGTCAGCCCTTTAGATTTCTACGCTGAAGGTCTGGAGTTCAATTCCCAGTAGTAACGGAACATCGGATTTTTAACGGCAGTTCTCTCTCGCAAGGCAATGGAAAACCAACGAGATATTCTGCCTAGTAAATCTACTCTGGAATAGAACTGTTTACATTTAATATGGTTCGGAGCCCACGTTAATCTGTAGGCCCTCTGTCTGTGGTATTTTAACACGTGTAACACAATCATAGGGAAAAGATTGTTACATCCCATAAGAGACAAAGCACTCGAAGAAGTGTGTTATCTAATATGGCGTAAAAAACAATTTAAGAACAAATTGTAGGCAGTAGAAATTGTTAATTTTGCACATATTGGTTTCTAGAATAGGGATTAAACAGAAAAATCTTTGTAAGAGGATCCATACCAAAATAAAATAAATATTTCATTCTCAGGTACTTCAAACAACACTTCATACTCATGAAGACTTGTGTTATAATATATTTTTCTGCATAAAGAAGTATGTGCAACAAGAGGATAAAGGCAATACAGAATAGCGATCGAGATTCATTTAAATAAAAGGAGAACAATTTGTTTCTAGAAGATTTTCAATTGTAGAAGAAAATACAGGAACTAAGTAAAAAATCTAAGACTCATGGTATGTACACGTAAACGTTAGAACTTCAAACATCCTTAATACTCCTTGTTACTCCGTATCGAATCCTGAAGTTAAACCTCATCTAGGATTAGGATTAGATTTAACAGTCGTTTAATATATTCTAACCCCTACCAATATTTCTCTTCTATTATTAGACCTAAAGTTCATCTGAAATGGAATTTTCACCGAGGTTACACAAACAATTGTAATTTTCATTCCGACTTGAGTTTGTAAAAAAACAAACACAAACACTTTTTAGACGTAGCTTCATATAAAATCCAAACCGAAGACTTCATTCCTACTTGCTACAAAATTTTCGTACACGAGGCCAGAACATCATTCGAAAGGAAATTCGTCTTGTCGACAACAATCCAATGTTTGACCTCACCGGTACGAGAATCGTACCTCATACCGAGTTAGCATTTGAACATAATAATTTAAAAATGCACAGCATATACATCAACTATAATTATTATTTCGAGCAGACACTCCCTCAAGGAAGCAATCTCTAGGAAAGCTCTACGGAGCTAAAGTTCATCAGGCTTGAAGACAGAGTCGTGCGTTTTTGAGCAAACACATCAACTCGTCAAAAAACATTCCTAATTAAAGGTATCATTATCATGTTCATGTCAGCCGGGTCGAAACCTCCTCCTGTCAGCTCTCGGTCGAGAGTGGGTTTGCCTCGCTTGACACTCGTCATTTAAACTGTAATTACCGCTCAAGCTGCTGCAACAGGTTGTTTGAACGCTGTTTATTTTTCTGCTCGTGGCAATTTGACTAGCCCGATCGAGCATCTTGCGGAAACTACACGACGAGATGAAGGGTTAGCTTGGCACTCTTCAATAACTCTGGAGAAGCCACCGTGGACGAGGTATTTTTACAGCAAACAACCATTGATCATAGTCACGCTTTAACCACTTCCAACTATTTTGGGTAATTAGTTTGGATGGACTCACGAAATGCATACAAAAAACGTTTACACAATCATTAATTGTATTCTCCAAAATGCTGCAAATCAACCAGTAGATTGTTATAATGTAGTTAAATCGATAATAACAATCTCTAATATTCAACCGTATTTTTTTCTACTCTACTAAATGTATTATTTGGGTTAGTGTGCCCGCTTTAGCTTATAAGAGATAAAGGAACGACGTACAGATGCTCCAAATAACAACAATAATTAACCAATCAGAAAATTGTTCATTCACACATAACCACAAGCGGTAGT
>JABXWE010021323.1:0-10232 GCA_014611495.1 Limonius californicus | reverse complement strand
TAGTTCACACACTGCACCTAAAGCTTGGGATGACGGATCAAGCAAATGTATGAAGTCTCCAGTTGCCAAAGGACAACGTTTAATTATTGTGCATGCTGGCGGTGAAGAAGGCTTTGTTCCGAATGGTTTACTTACTTTCAAATCGGGCCTTAAAACTGGGGACTATCATGACGACATGAACAACAAGAATTTTTCGAAGTGGTTACAAGAGAAATTGCTTCCAAATATGCAACAAAATTCTGTGTCGGTTATCGATAATGCATCGTACCACAACGTAACCACCGAACCAAATCCAACCTCGGCTTGGAAAAAAGAGGACATGAGGAGATGGCTAACGGAAAGAAACTTACCGTTTCAATTACAAGACACAAAAGTAGAATTATATGCAAACATTAACCAGCATAAACCAGCTAACAAAGCATATGTGATCGACAAAATTTTAGCCGAACAGGGTCACGTGGCACTGCGCTTGCCTCCCTATCATCCGGAACTCAACCCCATAGAAAAAATATGGGCATTAGTAAAAAATCATGTGGGTGCCCACAATACAACGTTTAAAATGGATGATGTCAGGAAGTTGGCAGAAGATAAATTTAATGTTGTTGGTGTGCAAGAATGGGCAAACATTTGGTCACATGTGAAGAAGATCGAGGACGAATATCTTGCCAGAGAATATATAATAGATGATGTGCAGGAACTTATTATAAATGTTCATGACCGCAGTGATGACTCAGAACTGTATTGGTCGTATGACGATGAAGACGATTTAGGTTGTAAACCATTATAATTGTATATAATTTTTGCTTTATATTATCTGAAGACACTTTGATATTTAACTTAAAATTGTTTACATTCATTCCTTTCATTTTAATATGGACTGTATTTGCATTCAATATGAATTTATGTATAATATTTAATTGTGTAATCGTGTTGTACGATATTTGCATTAAATTTGACTTCATGTACCTATAATTTGTTTTATTGTGTTCTGATTTTTGCTAAATGAAAACACTTCCCTTTAATATTAGGTTAGGGATGTGCAAGCAATTTTATTAAATTAAATGATAACGTAGTAGAAAAATTATATTTCGAGTCCCATAGGACCTTCTTCAGACAAATAAAACAAGCATTCTACAAATTAATAGTTAATTCCTGTAACAAGAATAAGAAAAAAAATTTTAGGTACGTGAAAGATATATAATTTTTCTACTACGTTATCATTTAATTTAATAAAATTGACTGCACAAACCTAACCTAATATTGGAATTATCAGCTGTAATACAACATATTCATACTTCCCTTTAATATTTCAAAATATTTACATTTATTTATTTCATTTTCTTTTGGGGAAGTGGTTTATTTAATATATTATCATTAATTTAGTGAACGTTAAAGAGTTAAATTACACATTTATTTGCATAGTCTGTTTTCAATTTGGCCCTACATGCTAGCCTGATGTTTTTAGGTTGAGCCGAAAACACTGTTTGGGCGTCCTTTTCTACAGCCTTCTCACTCCCGGCGGTGCGCAATTCGCGGATCATGAGATATTGCAACTACTCTACCACATAAAATCATTACAATAATTGAAAATCTAAACACTAACTGTAAAACTAGCATTAAAGTTAAGGGCCAAACAACGGAAGAAATTGAAGTTACTACAGGCATCAGACAAGGGGATTCGCTGAGTCCATTCTTATTTAATATTATGGTGAACGAGGTAATAAATTGCCTTCCAAAACATATAGGATACAAAATGACAAATACTACTGTGAATGTAGTATGCTTTGTAGATGATGCCGTTGTTGTTGCCAACAATGAAGACGATTTACAAAGACTTCTTTACCGGTTTAATGCGACCGCTAAAATATTTAATATGTCCATAAACACAGGGAAAACAAAATGCATGACAATATCTAAAGAACCAGTTAGATGCAAACAAGAAGTAGAGGGTGCAATTATACAACAAGTTATACAATTCAATTACCTAAGCATCGAAATAAGAAAGAATAAAAATTTAAACGAGGAAGTTAAGACTCAAATAAATAAAGCATCACGAATATCAGGACGTCTGAAAGACCTAGTATGGAGAAATAAATACGTAACAGAAGAAAGCAAAATCACAAATTATAAGACAGCAGTAAGGCCGATACTAACATATGCTGCAGAGGCCAGCGCAGATACAACAAAGACAAAACAAATAATAAACACTAGCGAAATGAAGATATTAAGAACGATACAAGGAAAAACATTATATGACAGAGTATGAAATAACAAAATAAGAGAAATGTGTGACATACAAGATATAACATGTTTTATCAAAGACAGAAGGAAATACTGGAGCAAACATTCAATCGCATGGAAGAGAACAGACTAATAAAAAAGGTTAGAGAGGAGGAGAGAGAGAGAGGCAGACCTTCAAGAAGGTGGAAAGAATGTTTCTTAATAAGAATAAGAAGAAGAAGATTTGCCAAAACCGAAATCATAGGCTACAGATCACTTCTGGGAATTGTTGAGATTATCCGTTCAAACATAAAAGTTTCAAAAGCAGTGTTTAAGAATGGCATGCAGAACCATCTACGGGTGGCCCTTTTAGGGTATTAACTTGGTTTACAAGAAGCTTTGCTGATTTCACAAATTTATAATTAGTTTTAGAAATAACTCTCTTAGAGCTCGTCTAGAATATATTAAGACTAAATTGTTACTTGAGTATAAGAATATCGGACCGTATCCACCAATTGTGTAAGCAGAAACCAATTAAGAAATTAAAATTTTAACAACTTCCTGTTTTTTCGAAACATGTTGAAACCAATTAAAATTTTCACAAAACCAAAATCACAAAAATACAAGGAATTGGCTATAAAGCTGTATAAGATATTATATTCCGGTTGCACTGACTGCAAACATTGGTCATCCGCTGTTTTTAAGCTTTTGCCCAATAAAATGGTATAAACTGATAGATATTTAAAAATTTACATTTATATCACTGAATCTTTTAACATAGGTGATACGCCAAAAACGATTTCGGTATGTAATTTCAAACCTATATTGTAGTATTTAACTGAATGTAGCTTCAACTTTTTTCCTAACCAGTTTTTAAGTCTGCCATAAAATAATAAACAAGGTTATAGCTGCAGTTTTTGTCCGTAATTTGGTGTCCAAAGAAACATATTTAATTGTATGGTGTGGTTTTGAAGGTGAAGGCATAAAAAACATTTCGTCTCTTGTCAATTATGTAGAACATAGTAGGTTCAGACAAACTTTTAATAGCAGAACAAATTAATTGAATTAATAGACAGGAAAAAAATAATCCTAATACAATAGGATATGATAATATGTACATTAGAGTATACGAATTTCTACTACCTACAGTTCTGCTTCTTGTTGTATTTCCCAGTTGATTGTGTGTGAAATTAAACAGACATTCCAAGGAGCTTCAGTTGCTACTTCTTGAATACATATGAGTTTAAGTTTTGCATTACAACAGTAACAGTCAACATGCACAACTCCTTTAAGAATAATAACGTAATATAGAGCAGTTCCGTAGTAAAATGAGAACACTTAAATATTATTAGCATAGGCAACTTTTACAACATGCAGCTCAGTTGTGTGGTATAATGAACATTTAATATAAGGAATAGAATTTATACAATGCAGACGTTGCTTATTAATACATCTTATAGATGGCGCACGAATATAATTGAGTAAAAGAATCTACTAAACGTAACTTTGGTAGTATAACTAACGGTTCGAAATATCTTAAATTATTAAAATTGCTGGTTGGTTCGGTATTTATAATTTAGTAGCTCTCATGTATTAGTTAACGGTTTTTAAATAATATTTAAATAATGTAGTTCGTTGTTATAAACACAGCATCAGGTATACGTATTTTATTATTGTAATTTAAGAGGCAAGGCTAAACTAATTATACTATTCAGTCATGCACAATAAAATAAGACCTGTTGGTTACCTATAACCAGGCGTTTTCTTTTCTGTAAGTAGATCATTGCATCAAAAAAATGACATTGTCAACACTTTCATTTTATTAAACTTAAAGATTGAAAGGTTTATCGTTGAGCAAGTATATATACGTACTTTATGATTACAGCAAAAGGTAGCGTTCTTATATTAAATTCTGAAATTAATAAAACATGTAATAAGTGAAGCTGGGCCTTAAGCAACAGAAAACTTTCAAATTAAAAACCGGGATAGTATTTAATAATACTTTTATTATCAATAAACGTGTACAGTCTGTATGTGTCTTAATCAACTAGAACCAGCATTTTAAATTGAAATATATGACAATTAATAACTATATTGAAAGTTTTAAAGCAATTCGTTTAGGCTTCCGGTAATTGCAACTAAAGTAAATTTGTGCGGTTATGAAAACAGTGGAGCTAAGAGCGAGATTTTTGGTTAAAAATCTGAAAAACCTGTAGTTTCGTATTGTTATTCTCAGAATGAGATAGGTAAAACTAAGACATTTAATAATGAAAAGCAAGATATGGACAATGTATAATTATATTTCATAATTTTATATAACATTTTACTCTTAGGCCTGTATGAACAAAAATTTGTAGAAAATTCTGTGTTCTGTTATACAGGACTTATAAGATAACTTCAACTAAGTCGCACGAAAACAAATTTACGTTTTACATTGAAACAAACTGTTGAGTTTTGATTGATGTGCCACTTAACGCTCTTCTTCTTTTTTTTTCGTGTACATCTTCTCTTAGGTGGCGTAACGATCTTCTTTCCTATACCAGTGTTGTGCTTTTTTTAAGGCGCCACAGATATAGACAACTTTTACTCCGGAGAAGATTTACCAGGCAGAATAATTCGTTGATTTGCTATTACTTATCGAGGGAGAACGGCCTCTAAAAATCCGATGTTCCGGTACTGGAAACCCAACCCTAGCCTTTGGCTCACGATCGCCTCATAAAGAACGTTTAGCTCTCTCATAAGGAGAAATATTTCCCACATATTTTTGTTTCAGATTTCGGATTTTCGTAATTATATTTCAGCTTATTAAAACGCCTTATACAAGCAAATGGCATTAAACGGTTCTGATTGCCTGATGCAGCTCTTGGAAAAGTAAGCTCCTAATATCTTCGTTTGATTTTGCCGCTTCACCTGAATTAAAATCTTATTTTAATTACCGCGCTGTAGCCAATTACTATATTATTATTTCTTTAATACAGTTTTAGTGGACCTTTTTTTGTTATCATGGAGAAATGGCGATTAATATTTTGTCTACGCGCTTGACCGCAAACGTCTGCTGGGAATTTCCTACTCTTGAGCGAGCCCTACTTGTTAAATTGTTCTAGAACACCTGCATATTTCTGATATATGGAGAAATATTCCAGCTGTTGGGTGTTCGCGTTTTGTTCATTCGTCAGTCGATTTAACATCTTTGTTCGACCCGGTAGCTGGCGAGCACCTCAGCGCCGATAACAAGTACTGCAGGGGCGGTTTGGGTTTTCGATGGGTGTCCATCGCGTGAATTTTCGTATCGCTGGTATCGCCGTGGGATGAACAGAACCATCGACAAGTGTCGGATTAAAGAAACACCCTGCATTTTAACCCTTAAACCTGCTGCTGATCGCCTTTGGTGGATTCATATCGAACCTCTCTCCTGTACCTGTGCCGATGCTGCGACAAGGCAAGAACACTCGCAATTTACCATTATCCCGCAGAACGTCTTTGCGATTGCCGGTGCAGTCGTGATTCCAGCATTCAGTGGCGTGCCTGCGTTTTATTTTGTGTTTTCTCGAGGAACCTAAGAACACCCCAAATTGTGCCTGTCTGTCTTTACTCCCTACCGAAGAAAACTGAGGTAAAATAAATTGTTAATTGTGTTGTGAAAACTTGCTTCGCGTTTCATTTCATTGGATTAAAGGGCTGACCTTTTTTTTAACCAACGTAGAGCGACGTTCAGTCGCCAGTTGCCATTTTTTTGTTAACTGTAAAGTGTAATTATAAATTGTAATTTTTGTAAACTCGAATGTCACTGGCTGCGCAAATCTGTGGTTAGTAAAGTAAATACCGTAAGCTAGAGGTGCGAGTCTCTTGTTCAAACTACCCTTGTATTAAACCATAATTATTACCATTTGGATATAATCTTTGTTTTTGTATTATGTGTCATCAATTTCACACAGTAGAGCTATATTTGTCTTAAAATTCACCATATCTTTTATTTCTGTGTATTTTTTATTGTATTTTATATACCGGAGGAGGCACAAGGAAGCTCGGCCTTCCAACAGAACCTGCAGTCAACTTTTATTTGGAAGGTGGCGCCCGTCAATTTTGACTTACTTTGTAGACAACTAAGTACGATTTCCCTCCCGTAAACGTTTTTTGTGATCCATCTCTACTCTGAGCTAAGTCTTTTCCATCTTTCCTGTTGAAGGTCGACGAAAAAGCCAAAAGCTACAACCAAGTTTGTAGTTTCTCGTTCTGGTTTGGGGGTTTTTTGTTTGTGGTTTGTTTGTTTGAATATATATATTTATATTTTGAATTTAATCTAAATTATAAAATCCGCCGTTTAATTAGGTATTTTTAAGTATAGCTGGGAGAACAACGATATTCGTCAATCAATAAAACTTTTATAAGCCAGAAAATTAATTTAGATTCTACAAACTTTAATAATAAATAGTTATTTAATGTTGTTATATATTTAAGAAGCGTGTTAGATTCACTACATTTTCATTCTAAAAATGTACACACTCTAATTCCAATGTTTATTTATGTGACTGAAATGGCAAGTCGAAATTTCCAAAAATCGTAGTATTCTTACTTTTTAAGCATAATAGTTTTACAGACAGCTGAATTATAATGCCCTGTAATATTTTCAAAAACACATACACTGACGAGCAAAAAATCAAGTAATAGCACAACAGGTACAGTTGGAAAGAAGATTTAAAACAATAAAAAGTAAAAAATTGTTGCAATAGATGAGCTCTGGAAAAAAATAAAACAATCAAGGAACGAAATCAGTGAGAAACTTCTAAAATCAGAGAAAACCGTGGGAAAGAGGAAGGAATAGATGACAGAAGAGAAAATACATCTAATGGAACAGAGAAGACGGATGAAAAATATAAACTAAAACCAATACACCAGTATTAACAAGAAAATAAAGCAAAAAATTAGAGAAGCCATAGAAAATTGGCTCAAGGCAGAATGTGAAGAAATCGAAAAATTAGAAACTTTACATGACTCTCATAATAAACATAAGAAAATCAAGGAAGTAGCAGACAGTGCAGAACTCTAGTAGATGATAAAGGGAATACTATTATCGATATTCATGAAAAACTCAAGACATGGGACGAATATATAAGAAAATTATTCAGTGACGAATGACCAGATAAAAGCTATAATAACGGAAATCGTAACAGGCCCGGCGTTCACTTGCCAACACAATTATACAATAAAATTTATGACACAGGTATAATACCGAAGGAATGGCTAAATTCAACTTTCGCTAAAGCATTAATGAGTATCGCACGATAAGTATAATGAGTCACCTGCTGAAAACGTTTCTGAAAATAATACACCGCAGAATATATAAGAAATGCGAAGATCAGATAGGAGACATCCAGTTTGGATTTCAAAAGCCAATAGGAACACCCGAAGCGTTATTCTGATACAAGTGTTGTTCCAAAGATGTAGGGACAGTAACTGCGATGTATACGCATGTTTTCTGGATTACCAAAAAGTCTTGGATATAGTGCAACATCACAAAATTAAGGGAATTTCAAATAGAACAGTGCTAGACGACAAATATTTTCAAATAATTACCAACTGTAATGATGCCTGCCTTCGGTCTGGCAGAATGCTTATAGAGGGCAGGGTCCTTAGGAAGCGTTAACTTCCCGGAGTTTAAAACAGTGTAGTCCGAATATAATTCGGACCACTGAGTGTAAAAATAACAACAGGTGGATGTTGTAATAAAAGGTTCGTATATTTATAAAATATACACAGCCGTTACGGGATAACACAAATAACAGAGTAAGAATGATTGAAAAAACACAAGTACAAAAACACAAATATAAAAACGTTGCTAAGCAGAAAGAAGTTCTTATGACAAGATGCGACTTTGCTTGTCATTGATGTGAATGTTAAGTCTACTTAAGTAAGCTTGACTTTCACATCTATAGTGAGAGCCTCGGAGGCTGCCATCTAGCGGTAGCGGGTGCGCTTGGGTTAAGCGTGGGAGCGTGTGGGTGCTGTATGGGTTGCCTATGGGATCGTGGCGGTAGGCCCGCGTTACATACTCCCCCTCTGGATCTTACTGGCGTCCCGACGTAGATCCAGTAGTAATTTGTGGATGCTTCCTTGGACGGCCTCGTTTTCGTACGGGTTGTACCGGCGTTGGGATGACATCCTTGGGTCCGTGGTATGGGCGGAGTGCCGATGTATGGTAGGTCCCCGTGACTGTTCCTGGGTTGCTAGGGTTCGTGACGTCGTAGGTAGTTGGGGACTTCTGGTGGAGGATTTGGTAGGGTCCGTCTCTTTTGGGCTCAAACTTTGCCGTGATGCCCTTGGCTGCTTGACTTAGGTTATGGGAGGTGATCAGTACCAGATCTCCCGGTGCGTATGTAGGTCCCTCTCGTCTGCCTTCGTCGCTGTATTTCTTGCTGCTGTCCTGCTGTTTCTCTGTGAGGAGTCTCGCTTCCCTCAGGGTTTTGTTCAGCTTGAGCAGATATGGAGTTATTTCTGGGATGAAGTTCTCGGACAGGATGATCGCCCTTTGGTCCCGAGTGACGTCATCTGGGGTCCGCAGTTCCCTGGCGAAGGTGAGGAATGCTGCGGTCTGCCCCGTGGTTTGACATCGTGCCGTGTTCATTGCGAACCGTATAGCTGGGAGTTGCTCTGGCCATGTGTTGTGGGCTCCTGCCACCAGGATGGCCAGTTGAGGTTTTAGGTCCCTGTTTTTCCGTTCCACAGGGTTTGCCTGGGGGTGATAGTAGGGCGTTAAGGATTGTTTTATGCCCCAGCAATGCATAGCATACTGCATTATGCTGCTCACAAATTGTGTGCCGTTGTCACTGCTGATGCGGCGTGGGGTTCCATACCTTAGGAACACCTCTTGGATCAGCGTTTGTGCGCAAGTTTTTGCGTCGGCTTGCACCAGTGCGAATAATTCTACCCATCGGGATGCAGTGTCTTCGATGATGAAGATCCACCGTTCTTTTGAGGGTGCTTCTGGCAATGGACCGAAGAGATCAATTGAAATGTGTTCGAAACGTTGTGCCGGCACTGGAGTTTGTAGGAGGCCTGCGGGTTTTAGGTTGCTGGCTTTATACCTTTGGCACTCCAGGCAGTTTTTGACATATTCGACTATGTCCTTCCTCATGCCGGTCCAGTAGTACCGGGCTGCTATACGGTGGTAGGTCCTCTCCCCTCCGTAGTGTCCAGCTGTGGGTGCGTCGTGGTATTCTTGCAGGACCGCTTTTCTTTCTTGTGACGGTACCGCTTGCTGTGCTTCCTCGGATTCTGAGTCGGGGGAGTAGCGGTATAGGATCCCTTGACACATCACGTAGCCTCTCGATGTCCAGCGGGCGAAGTCCGTGGATTCCGGACCCGGGGATTCGAAGCAGGTGATAATCTTTTCCAGCTCGGGATCTTCCAGCTGGGCTTTTCGGATGTCTCTTGCGGAGCGTGTCGCAATATCCACTGTGACGGTACAGATGTCACAGGTTTCTTCCTCGTGCGGAGGACAAGATGGTCGGGAGAGCGTGTCGGCCACTACGTTTGTTCTTCCTGGGACATATACGATATTTAGGTCGAATGCCTGTAGGGACAGTGCCCACCTAGCGAGGCGCCCCGATGGTGTTTTCAACGTCATGAGCCAACGGAGGGGCTGGTGGTCTGTGGCCAACGTGATCGGGCTCCCTTCCACGTAGCCACGGAATTTTGCTAAAGCCCAGACGACAGCTAGAGCTTCTCGTTCCGTGGTTGAGTAGTTTTTCTCGGCCGGCAACAGGAGGCGGCTGGCGTACTCTACGGGCCGTTCGTCCGTTCCTTGGCCTTGTAACAGAACTGCCCCCAAGGCGTAGCCGCTGGCATCCGTGCGGATAGTGAAGGGGCTGGTTGTGTCTGCTTGTAGTAGGATTGGTGGGGAGATGAGCAGCTTCTTCAGGCGGAGGAAGGCTACCTCCTGGTCGGTCCCCCATGTCCAGGGTGCATTTTTCTTTAGCAGGCACGTCAGGGGCTTGGCGGCCGCGGCGAAGTTG
>JABXWE010021321.1:0-29879 GCA_014611495.1 Limonius californicus | reverse complement strand
TTTCATGTGTCCGTAACATTTCAACGCTCTGATTTATATTCTTGTAGTAATTGATGTTATCTCAATTTTCCTCCATATCGTTTCCGTTCTTATTCTATCTCTCCTGGTATATTGTAAACATTTCCTTATATAGTCCAGTTCCACTGATTTTATCTTGTCCAGAATCTTTTAGTCACATTTCTCCCGCATATTTTCTACTATACATCAGAAGATATTTCTTTTAGTCTGTTTTGTGAAGTTCCTGTTTCATGTAAGGCTTTAAATGGCTCTTCTGCTTATTATTTTGTCGTGAACGCCATTTTCTATTTTTCCCGTGTTAGTAATTATTTTCCCTAAATATCTATACTCCATATTATTTCTTAATTGATTAGGCCTAACGAACCCTAACGGGGATAAAGTATTGAAACCTTTGTTTTTTAAATGATTAGCACTTGACTTCAATTGTTGGCTTGGTAAACGACTTATCTCATGAGGTATTCCTCGGCGAGGCTACTTTAGTTATTCCAAATTCCTACTGAAGATGGCAACTTGCTTAGTTGCCGAAATACGTATTTAGATGTTCTAAATATCGTGGTGGTAAGGGGTTTTCCAGAGTTTATCTACTTGAACCACCGTTTCTATTCTACCCTATCCCTTTTTATAGATTGAGAATAATCGAAAGCTTAGTATTCGAATAATTTTAATAATTGAGATATTCACTCGAATCCAAAATGCGCACGCATTACGGCAACGCCAGAAAGGTCTCGCATCCTGCCTTTCGAATGATCACTCCCTGGCACTCCCGCTCTTATCCCTAACGGTTTTACGGTTTTCGACTGGATTTTGTTCTGTATTTATTTCAATTTTGTCACATTGTAAGATTAACCTGGTTGTAAGTGCATTTTTATGGTTTTCCGTGTTATAAGTTATTAAATATTAACGATATTTTTAATTATTTTATTATAATTGAATAATAGTTTATACTTTTATAAGAGTAATCATGACGACTAATTTAGCCACTACATTTTATAAACGGAAAGGTAATATCAAAAGTCGGACAGATTACAAATCATCGTAACTGATTAAGATCTAAAATTTCGTTTATTTGATATGACAGAAATTGCTGAAATTATTTATATTTAATTGAATAATAATCAATCTAAAAAATTTTAATATTTTTTAATTTAAATATGGAAAAGTAAAGATAAATAATCGTAATGTAAGCCTGCCCGGTTCGAAATTATAAAAAGTTATCCTGCTAACTTAACCGCACATGCGACCTCGTCACGCAAGGCAAGTCCAATAAATATGTTACATTGTAGATTATCTTTTAATATCTTCTAATTCAAAAAACAACAACAAAAACAAATTCATTCGAATACTACCCAAATTATATTTCGAGACAAATACACATATAATTATTAATATTTCTAATAATATTCTAATTTTGTAATTCGAATGAATTACCCGCATCTCGAGATATATCCATCATCGAATATTTCGAATGCGTTTATTCGAAGTGCGCGTATCGCTACGAACTTATTCGAGAAGTTTTTATCGTTATAATGGTTTACCCGCACCTCGAGATACATGCACAATCGAATATTTCGAATTATTTCATACGAGGTGCGCGTCGCTACGAACGTATTCGAGACGTTTTGGTTAATCGAATGAATTACTCGCATCTCGACATATATGCTACATCGAATATTTTGAAAGATTTCATTCGAGGTACGCGCGCCGCTAGGAACGTATTCGAGAAGTTTTTATCATTAGAATGAATTACTTGCATCTCGAGATAACTCGATATAAATGCATAATCGAATATTTCGAATTATTTCATTCGAGGTGCGCGTGTCTGTACGAACGTATTCCTGTAGTTTTTATCATTCAAATGAATTACTCGCATTTCTAGATATCTGGAATAATAATCGAATATCTCGAATTATTTCATTCGAGCTACTCGCGTCGCTAGGAACGCATTCGAGAAGTTTTTATCATTAGAATAAATTACTTGCATCTCGAGATAACTCGATATAAATGCATAATCGAATATTTCGAATTATTTCATTCGAGGTGCGCGTGTCTGTACGAACGTATTCCTGTAGTTTTTATCATTCAAATGAATTACTCGCATTTCTAGATATCTGGAATAATAATCGAATATCTCGAATTATTTCATTCGAGCTACTCGCGTCGCTAGGAACGCATTCGAGAAGTTTTTATCATTAGAATAAATTACTTGCATCTCGAGATAACTCGATATAAATGCATAATCGAATATTTCGAATTATTTCATTCGAGGTGCGCGTGTCTGTACGAACGTATTCCTGTAGTTTTTATCATTCAAATGAATTACTCGCATTTCTAGATATCTGGAATAATAATCGAATATCTCGAATTATTTCATTCGAGCTACTCGCGTCGCTAGGAACGCATTCGAGAAGTTTTTATCATTGGAATAAATTACTTGCATCTTGAGATAACTCGATAAAAATGCATAATCGAATATTTCGAATTATTTCATTCGAGGTGCGCGCGTCTGTACGAACGTATTCCTGTAGTTTTTATCATTCAAATGAATTACTCGCGTCTCTAGATATCTGGAAATATATGCTTAATCGAATATTTCGAATTATTTCCTTCGAGGTGCTCGCGTCGATAGGAACGGATTCGAGAAGTTTTTATCATTCAATTGAATTACTCGCGTCTTGAGATATCTCGAAATCTATGCATAATCGAATATTTCGAATTATTTCGTTCGAGGTGCGCGAGTTCTTACGAATGTATTCCAGAAGTTTTTGTCATTCGAATGAATTATTCGCATCTCGAGATATCTTCAGATATATGCATCATCGAATATGTCGAATGATTTCATTCGAGATACACCCATCACTAATTGAGATTATTTGAGACGTGTTCCATTCTTATGGGATCTCCTCTCCGACCTCTATCTTCTGAAACTTTCTTATTATGATGTTTACTAGTTTGGGTCCGCATTTTTCAAAAATTCTACTATAATACTGCCAGAGCCTGCAGATTTACTATTTTTGCTCTCTTGTGATACCCAAACCACTTACATCTGTTTTTTCTAGTCTGTCCTCCCTGTTCTCTTCTCTGTGTGTGTATTGTGGTCTATCATCTTGCAATAATATTTTATAATGCTCGAACCACCGTCTTCGGGATGTGAATCTCATATTTGTACTTCTGTCTTAGGTTGTGGATTATTCGCCAAGTTTCCCACGATCTGCTGTATACAATCGTGTTACCGATGTCTCAACAAACGTTGTTCCAACTTTAATTCTTTTCCTATACCTGATCTGTGCTCTAAGTTGTCTTCTAACTCTACTTATTTCTTTTCTGATTCTGGTGTTTTATTCATGAACCACTTATTATATTTATCTTTCTTCGCGGTATTTTGCACACTTTTTTTATATGTTCGTATATTTCATTTGGGATTTTATCTTGGGTACTTATAGCTAGTTTCGCCTTTAATCTATGTTTCTAAAGCTTTCTAATACTCTCTTGTCGAATTAGTTCTATCCCACATAAAGGTCTCGTATTTATTCTACTAATTTTTCCTTGTCTTCCTCTTCACTGTTTGCTCTTCCCTTTTTTTTTCTTAGTTTATAAATAAAAGTCGCTACCACCAAGTGGAGGTCAGATCCACACTCTGTTTGTCTACAGACTCTCGCGTCCTTTATTATCATCCTTCGGTCTCTTTTAACGATTATGAAATCTGTATTCGATCTGAGCCCTAGTGTACGATGTATCCAGGTATATCTTTGTGTTGAAATAATGTATTAGCTGTCATCAATCTACACTCTCCGCATAGTGTGAGCAACCTTCTATCATCATTGTTCTCTTATTTCCTTTCGAAATTTTCCTACTACCTCGATGTTTTCTCTTATCCTGACTCAACTGTTCATGTCTTCTGGAAAAATTACTTCATCTGGTTTGTTAATCATTTCTACGTATTTGTTCATATAGTAAATCGTAGAAATCTCCTTCGTCTCTGCCAGTACTACGATATCGAAACCCATTTTGTTTACCTCTGTCATTACTTCTTTCTTCTTTGTTGCCAGTCCTTATATGTTCCACGTCGCTATTAGTACAGTCCTTTTCCGCTGCTATTTCCG
The DNA here is from genome assembly GCA_014611495.1 of Limonius californicus. Lineage (NCBI taxonomy): Eukaryota > Metazoa > Arthropoda > Insecta > Coleoptera > Elateridae > Limonius > Limonius californicus. The sequence continues at coordinate 25,761 of JABXWE010021321.1, read as the reverse complement.
TCTCCAATGATTTCCGTTCGGTTTGCAATTTTTATTTATAATTAGTTTTAATAAAATATTGATTACAGGTAATTCCAATTGCTAACGTCTACTACATCAAGAAAACTCTTAATGCATCCACCATCCTACATTTAGTAACTTTGTATTTCATCGAACTTTATGAATACACGTATAACTTTTTGTAACTAATGTTGATTTTTGTATTTCTGGATAGTTTTAAACTTTTATTTTACTACTCTCAATCTCTCGTACCACTACTTTTAGGAGAAAACTGGTAGCTAATCCTTTCAAATTATTGCGGATGCATGAAACTAAAAAACCTTATAGTTTTGTTTTCAGGCTATTAAGATAGTAATTAAATTAAACTAATTAATTAAGCGTAGTAAAACGGACCACCCACAATATATTTAAATTTCTAAATAACCGTTATACTATATGTGCACTTCTGTTGTTGCAATAATCCCTACATAACATTGAGTTTGAAAATAGGCCTTAAAGTCGGAAAGCATAAATTTTGTTTTTGTTATTACAGCGGTTTTCCTTTATTTTATTTTTACTGATATACTTATTTCTTCAGAATAAGCAATAGAACTATGAAATATCTTCCCGAGACCACGGCGCCGTTACCAAAAAATAAACTATTGATATATACAGCTACACTAGCTGATATATACATATACAAGGTGTTTAAAAAAGGTCAAATAATTGGCCCATATATAGTACTCATCAAACCAAACAAAAAATTCAGTATCAACATAATTTTGTATATGTATTTTAATCAACAAATTGCATTCATGGGGAAAAACGAACAGTAAAGCTACCAACAGGTTAATAAATATAACATTTGCCCAGGTACAAAGATCTAGTGAATTAAAAGTAGGGACTCCTAACGGCATTGCAATTATACGCCTCGTTCTGTTCATTTGAGGTTATAGGTATTCTTCGTTATTATTGAAAAATCTGGAGGAGTCCCATCCTGCATATACCTCAGATTAAACCTATCATTTAGAAGCACTTCTTCCAATAGTGGGAGTAAAGTGAGTTCAAGACACAGTTCGCCAGTCAAACGGCTTTTTAAAAATATTAGACGAACTTCAAAAATACCTAGCCAAACATTTAATGGAAATCGATGCGGATATCGTCAGTCGATGACAATTTTCGTCTGCCCGACCATGATTATTATACAGATTAGTTATACCGTTATTCGTAAGAGTAGCAAGTTTTCTGCAACATATTGTTATGTTCTTTTAAAATTTGCCGCTTTATATGAATTAATTTCGTAATTTGATTGCCGTTCTACAGAAATTAAAAACGTTATCTTAATTGCAGTTTTATGTTATTAACAGTTTTGTTAGTATTTTCCTTTTAGAAATCAATTTAAGACCAAACCAGTCTCAAGGTTTTCATTTTGTAAGTTATTTTCGCCGATCAGACAGGATTTCCAGGAATTTCTTTGTTAAATAGTGCTAGCATTTAAGAAATGTTTTTAGGCTTCTCTCGAAAGTCACACGTGTTAATTTTCGTTATAGATGTATGTCGAAATATGTTGCAATCTTTTGGGGGAATGAAGGGTCGCGTTGCGTTTTTCAGGCAGTCAATTTTCGATCTCTGATGGCTCCGGATCTTCCCAAACTCCATCTATGGGGAAGGGCCGTAAATGAATTAAGTGTTACGAGTCATCTTCAATGGCTCCGGGTCTCCGAAAATTCCATCAATCGGGGGGCCGTAATTAAGGTAAGTGCTGCAGGGACGGCTTTTGGGTTTTATCGAGGGGTGTCCGTTATGTGTGAGTTTTTTCGCTGTTTTACCAAGGGGTACAAACACACCATCGACTGCTGTCGGATTTAAAGAAAACACACTGGATTCAATCCCGGTAAAGGCAATTCTGTGTGAATTAGCCGATCGCCTTTGGCGGATTAATTTTCGAGCCCAGAACCTGTCCCTCTGCTGTTACCGTCGGTGCGAAGAGCGTATCAAAGTTCCGGGCCTTGGTGTTGACTCCATTCAACCCAGTCTTCAGGGCCGTACCTGCGGATTTTTGCCATCATTCTGTTCAACTCCTCAGTATTTTGCCGGCCGCTCCTAGAATCGTTCAAGGTAAAAATCTAGTTTTTGTGTTGCGAGAAAGAAACCTTTTTTTTTCGCGTTAACTTGCAAACTTCAAATTTTGCCTTCATGTAACTAGAAAAACGACCTTCAGTTGCCGTTTGTGGTGTTTGCTGTTAATTATAAAGTTAACGAAACTATATCCTGTTTTATTCTAGTGAACTTCGGCGTCCCTGGGCACGTAGTTCTATGAAAAACGTAAATATCGTTGCACCAGCGGCGGCGAGTTTTTTTAACGTTCTAAAAGTAAAAATATGTAATCCGGAATCATAGAGTTATCATTTGTTGTCATTGTTTTGTACTGTGTCATTTTTAACAGTCTAATTATATGGGTGTTAAAAATTTACTGCCTCTTATTATTGTGTCTTTTCTACTTGTGTGTGTACGAATTTTGCATGATTCATATATATAGGAGGAGGCACAATAAAGGTGAGTTCCATTCCCGTAAGCTGTAAGCCTCTCGGCCTTCCACGAGGACCTACAATCTGTTGGATTTGGAAGGTGGTGCCCATCAATTTTAACTTACCCTGTACACAACTAGGAAGATTTCCTCCCATAAGCGAATTTTGCGAACTCCCCTACTCTTCTGAGCTAAGCTGTAGACCTTTTTCCACCTATCCGGTTACGGGTCGACGGAAAAGCTCGTTTGGCCCTTAACAATTTTTCAGTACGAATCTAAAAGACGCAATTTTTGAAACATAATCAGAAGTAGTAAGGGCTTGTACCCGCTGGATACGGCACGGGATATAATTCTATACAGTAAACAAATAATATAAATTTTGATTTAATTACTAATGAAAACCGTACTACTGCTACTATTGCAATTTATTGATTAAAATACAAAATCCCTGAAACAGTTGGTTTGCGGACATATGTTGATTAAGATTTTTTTGTTTGACTAGTACTGTAAATGGGAAAATCCGGCTTTTTTCAAACACCTATGTATATCGGGTGGGTCTGCTGATACGAATCAGCTTGATATCTAAGCTATTTGCAATATTATTATTGGACAGATTGCAATAGGCAGTGCTCCCTATGTATAGGCACTATCAAAAATATTCTTTGAATATTCCGATGAGGTTAAATAATTTTCAGACACTGCTTATAAATATTGTTTTTTGCAAAAATGAAAGTTTGAGGGGTGTACATTACTTGGAATGTTGTTCTCTGCAGTGCTCCATTTTTTATAATCGTTTGCTTTATGAGTTCTCCTAACTACTATCTTCCCAGATAGTTTTAAACGCGACATTTTGAATTTGGAAGTTAGTTTGTGTTAAGCGTTTCAATTGCAGTCCATAGGACGTTAATTTTACTTAGTTTAAATCAAGTTATAAAATAATTAAAAAATATAATTCGCGGAGTGTTAATAATATAAGTAATAATGCCACTCCGCAGCGAGTGTTTAAACAGTCTGATGTTTAAAGTGCCAAGATCTCACCCGAAAAATCCTGTATCGATTGCCGGCCTGGGAAGTTGAACTAACTAAAGTAACTTGGCTGAGGAATGCCTCTGGAGATAAGCCTTCACCTTCACCAAGCCAACAATTGAAGTCCAATGTCCATTGTTCAACTTCCTACTGCAGATGGCAGCTTAGTTGCCGAAATACGTATTTAGATGTGCTAAATATCGTGGTAGTAAGGGGGTTTCCAAAGTTTATTTACTTAAACCACCGTCTCCAAATAATCAAATTACGATTAGAACATTAAACAACTTTAAAAACGTGACATCAAATGGGGCATAACAAATATTCCAGGGTAGGCAGCTGGTTCTGGCATCTCCGAAACATTGGGAAAATCTTTAATAGATAAAATACAATAACAATAACATACTTTATGAAATAGTAGAATGTCAAAGCCAAATAATTAAATTTCTACGGTGAAACAAAAAAAATATTTTAATCGTAGAATAAGGATTTATCCTGCGAGAAAGTGTCACTTAATAAAAGAAAACATCAACATTCTGGCCTGCTCAGTATGGGGTTTTCGCCATAAAACGAAATATATGTATTTTCAATTTTTGATAGTATGGAAAGAGCGTTGACCACTTATCTACTAGGAAACATGCCCCACCTGGCCCCATTCTGTCCTAGAACATACCTTATGGTACGTCTCGATATAACTTATTCATTATTATGTTTAGAAAATGTAAACAAAGTTATCGTGAAACTTGACATTTTTCTAGTTGTAATATTGAAATAAAGAAACATTTTATTTTGAAGATATACATTACATGGAAAACAACCTCTAGTTGTCATCATCATCATCATCATCATCATCATCTGACATGGAGAGAAACAATATTGTATAAGCTGTATAACACTGTGTATTTTCATTTTATAAAGAGTGTATGTTCTACTTTGGCAGTACTTTGGGTTAAAACATATATTCTCAGTAGGTGAATTTGAGGGTTGTCGTTAGTTAATTTATAATGTTTACTGATAAAATCGCCTAGGGGGTGGTGTTGGAAATCGTAACGCACCGTACCTTACTGCCACGTGCACGTGTGCAAGCTAAAATGACCTAATATTTAAACAGGCTAAGCACCAAGCCCATGTTATGATGCCATCATCAACAGATTGAACGGGAGAATTTTTACCTCGTACTCGATATGCTAGTGGGTAGGATTTCCGTAGTTTCTGGTTTGCTTGTGTTTTGTAATTTTGATGCATTTATATTAAATTTTCATTAACCTGCAGAGGTGCAAGAAACCGTTCGTAAGAGGCACTCAAATTTTTGTTATATGTAACAACAATTGGGTTTATTGTGACAATTATAACTTAAAAAAATGTCTTTAAGTATATTTGCATTAAACAGAGTGTTAATAAACAATATTGACAAATTTCCCAGTGCTGGTTCAAGAAAAAGTAATAAGAAACGTATATAAATATCCGAAAACCTTCATTATGAAGTTACAGTCTTCTGTGATATTTATCAGATATTTTTATTTCCATATCCAAAATACATAATATAAAAGTAGCTTTATTAAATGTTGTTTAATATGGCGGTTTTAATGATAATTCGTTTTTTTATGGAAAATCAAGTAATTATTAAAATTTTGAAAATTTATTATTCTGTGAATTACGTGAGTTAAACGTTTGAGCTGAATTGAGGATATGAAAACTATAGAAGAAGTTGTTAATAATAATAATAATTAGCGTGACACTCCTGAAGGAGTATAGCTGTCCTGTTCAGCAACTTTGCAGATCCAGTTGCCCGGGTGGATCGGTCCCCATAGAGTACTGTTTTATCATAGGCACATATACAGGGAATTATTCTTTTTAGTATACATTGCTTATGTATACTTTTAAAACGAACGCGTTAATTACGCCTATTGTGTAGGCAACCAACTTTACAGAAAACTAAACCATGCTGTGACCAAAACAATCAAATTAATTCAATGTTAAAAAATAAAATTAATCTTTATTTAGTGTCTTCTTGCGTTTTTTATACAACCATGTACAGTAAAGACGAAAAAGTGCAAATTCTAATATGGTATCAGAATGGTAACAGCTTAAGAACTGTGAGAGACATTTGCATTAAAATATCCAGAAAGTCGTATTCCTTGTATTCGAACCATACAAACAATTGTTAGAAAATTTAAAAGTTTGCGATGGCCGGGAATGGAACCCGGATCAACTGCTTCGAAGGCACCTATGCTGACTATTACACCACTTTGCCGCCGATGTATTTTTGTTGTACAAAGGAAGTACAATGTTCACGGACCTTATAGAAACATCACCCTGTCGATTTTTGTATTTAACAAATAAGTCATCATTTGCGTCCTGTATACAGGGCGAAATATTTATTTAATATAAACACTGCATCAACATAACCTTCATACTCAAATAATTCACAGCTATAGTGACGTTTATTTCTATTTTCTTGTTGTCGATATAGTTGCTTGCCTACACAATAGGCGTAATTGACGCGTTCTTTTTAAAAGTATACATAGACAATGTATACTAAAAAGAAAAATTCCTTGTATGTACACGCCCGTTTCACAACTTGTGCACTTTTGTTTTATTAACTATTTGTTTCCATGTTTTCCTGTTCACTACTTTCTCTTTCTAATTTGTACTCCCATCTTTTGCAGATCTTCTGTTAGTTATCGTACCACGTTATCCTGAGTGTTCCTCTAGGTCGGTTTTCGCAGGGGCTCCACTGCATAATAGCTTTTGTTACACTTCCTTCTCCCTTATCACATGCCCTAGCCATCTAATGCGTTGTGCTTTCACGAACTCTATAATATCTTCTTCATTTATATCTCTTAGTAATTCATGGTTCATCCTACCTCTGGTCTCACTATCACTGTTTCTTATCGGGCCAAGTATTGTTCTTAGTGCTTTCCGTTCGAAAATCCTTAATTCCTCTGCCTTTTTATTTGTAAAATACATTACCTTGTCCGCCTTGTCTTACTCCTGCATTTATTCTGAATGTTTTCACATCTCCTTCTCGTGTTCTAACACAGGCTCTCGGTTCTTCCATTGTCATTTGTATTAGCCGTGTCAGTTTATCTGGTATTTTCATTTCCCTTATTGCGTTCGTTAACTGTTTCCTATTTACTTTATCAAAGGCCTGTTGAAAGGCAATGAATCATGTTCTCCAATATCTGCTTTATTATGTGTAGTGCATCTATGGTGAACTTTTCAGATGTGAATCCATGTTGGTAATTCCCGATTATATTGCTTGTATATTTTGGTAATCGCCTGTGTATCAATATCTATAAAATCTTATAAGTATACTGTATTGAGTTGAGTAATCCCTTGATAATTCCGGCATACCTACTTCAAAGTCACCTTTCTTTTTTTGGTAATTATCACTCCTTCTTCCCATTCTCTTGGTATTTCTTCGTCTTTCCACACTTGCTTTATTACTTCATACATTCTTTTATGTAGTGTTTCGTCTCCATATTTTAATACCTCTGCGTTTAACGCGTCTTTCCCTGGAGCCTTTCCATTTTTGATACTATGTATCACGTTTTTGAATTCTTCTTCTTGGTTCTGGTATTTCCTTGTCGATTTTGTCTGTTACTACCTCTTCTTTCTGTTTGTTTCCCTCTTTTTTTCTGCGGGTGCGTTCATCAGGTTGCAAAAGTGCTACTTCCATATTTCTTTTATTTTATCAAGTAAATGTTCTATGGTTCCTTTGTCATTTTTCATCACTCTTGGTTTAATCTCATAATTTTTTTTCTCGTATTTTCCTGTATAGGACCTTTGTGTTGTTGTTTCAACTGTTATTTTCTACTTCGCCCATCTTTTCTTTTAGCCACGTATAGTTTTTGTTTATATATCTTATTTGCTTCTTTTCTATATTTTTTGTAATCATCTAGGTCTTCTAATTTCTTCGAACTTAACCTTTTTGTTCTTGTTTCTTTTTTAAGGTTATTTATGTATTTACATTCATTGTCTAGCCATTCTTTCCAGGTTTTTTTTTATATCCAATTATTCTTTGTGCTTGCACTTGTTATTATGCTTAGTCGTATGTGGTCCCATTGGTTGATCTATGTCTGTTAATTTTTCCTTTTCTTCTATTTGTTCAGTTACTTCCGTTACTTCGTAATTAAGTTCTTTATTTTCAGGTTTTTGTGTTTCTTTCCTTCATTTTAATTTCTTCCTATTTTTTTGTTGCGTTGCTGTTATTACTAGGTAGTGGTCAGTGTCTGCATCTGCGCCTCTGTATAATCGTACATCTCTTACCGTTTCCCTTCTTTTATGGGTGAGCACGTGGGCTATTTGGTTACCTTCATCGGCATTTTTTATTGTATAAAGTTGTAGGTAATGCTTTTACTTTTGATGATGTAATACTGTTAGTAAGTCTGATTATTGTGTTACTATGTTTGGGGGCTGCGAGCTCGACAGGGTGCCTGTGGGTGGTATACCTGCACAGGATTTCGTATAAAGCAGCCTACTGCTTGTTGGGTCGGTCACCCGGCGTGGTCATCCGACTTGGTTTACGGACGCGGCAGCCAGTGATCTCTGCATTGTACTTTGCAGAATGGTTGTGGTGTTCATAACACCATGAGATGTCCCATTGCCCTGTGGTAACATTCGGCTGTACGGTATCCGTTACAGATTAGATACATTAGTCAAGATCTACTAAAGACGGTCCTGCAAAGGCCACCCATCCTGAACGAGGTCTACCAAACATGGTCCAGACGGGGTGCCAAAATTGAACTACTACATGCTACGTGAGACTCTACGTAGAAACGCCTAATCCCTTGTAGGTGGAAATGTGGAAACTGCAACGCTTAGTAATATATTGTTGCTTGTGTGTTGCATGCTTTGCTAGTTTGTTTGTAAATGGAGCTTGACTGTTTATATGTTTAGTTTGCGAGTGCACTGAGTACATGTCTGAAGCTTTAAGATCCCAAACTCCTGAGAATTTAGCCATGACAAGTACATATAACCGATTTGGAGACCCTTTCCGTGAGTGTTATTTATTACGGTTAGTTTGTAAAAATTTCCACAGCTCGGTCCGGCGAGAAACGACCATTTCTACAACGGCTTGCTGATAATTATACAGTAAGTATTTGGCGAGGCACAAATAAATCATTGTCCAACTTGGATTGAAACACCAGAAATCCTAAATGATTTAACTCAAACTAATAATGGGTTTGGATTAAGCTGGACTTTCTAAAGAATTTAATTGCATATAGAGCATTAAAAACTTCAAAATTTAGGGAATAGAACAACCGTTTTGTAAGCATTGATAAAAGTGATTAAAATATTTGGAATTTTGAAAATGAGAAGATTTCTTTCACAAACATTTTAGTACTCATTACGTAAGTATTAAAATAAATTGCTACATTTAATTACTAATCACGGTTATTAATAAATGTATTAAGTAGTTTTTAATATTTATTTATATAGTATAGAATCAAGAAATGGAGAAAGACGTTGTTGAATTTAAAGTACAAAAACAAGCTGACCTTAATACGAACCATAGATTAGTAATAGCAAAAATCCACGAACCCATAGAAGAACAAGAGAAACAAGTGGAATTCGGCAGAATAAACATAAGCAGGTTAAAAGAGGAAGAACGGAGAGAAAAATACACCCAGGCCACAGAAAGAAAACTAAAATCGTACGAAGAAACCAGTGAAACAAGAACACTAGAAGGAAGATGGAAAATATTTAAAGAAACGTTATACACAACAGCAAAGGAGATATGTGGAATTAGGAAGATCAAAAAGGGAAACAAAAGTGTGGTGGATGGACTAAGTAAGAAATACAGTTAAACAGAAGAAAATTGCGTGGAAAAGATATCAAAAAACAAAAAAGAACGAGGACAAAGAAATATACATAAGACTAAACAAACAAGCGAAATAAACAGTGAGAATAGGTAGACCGAAAGATTGGGAAGAATTTGGAGAAAAGCTAATTGAAGGATTTAATAATAATAATAGAACATTTTGGAACAGAATTAAAGCCCTTAGAGGAAAAGGAAAAGGGGACCTAAGCGGAATAACAGACAGGAACAATAAACTTTCAACAAGGCCAGGAGAAATAGCCGAAAGATGGCGAGAGTTTCTAGCGGAGAAATTCGAAAACGAAGAGGAAACTGGTTACAAAGAGAAAGAAGGACAAAAGGAAAGCGGTGAGGAGGAAATAGTAATGAACGGAATAAGCAGAGAGGATGTACAAGAAGCAACATTTAGAATCAAAATCGGTAAAGCATGTGGAGAAGACAATATAGAACCGGAGATGGTCAGGTATCTCGGTGAAACAGGAATAGACTGGCTATGGAAAATATTCAAAGAAGCAGAGAGAACTAATAATATACCGGTAGACTGGGATAAAAATCTGATAATCCCTATACATAGGAAAGGAAGGAACACAAAATACGAAAACTATAGAATATTATGTATGTCGTCAGTGATCTGTAAAACGTACACATCAATCACAGAGAGGAACATAAGAGCACACATAGAAGGCAAACTGGAAGAAGAGCAGGCGGCATATGGGAAAAGTAACGATAACATAATCATACTAAAGAATTTAATACGCAACAATCACATGTGGCATTAATTCCTGGGTGCCTGGGAGACATTTAGGTGGAGGAATATGCATTTGTCCATTTTCCAAACGTTTCCCCAAATTCGAATGTCCAAAAATACCTCCATCACTATTTTTTCCGTATGCTCCAATATCAACAGCAATAAATTTATATTGAGCATCTACTAATGCCAGTAGCACTATGGAGAATGTCTTCTTGTAATTAAAAAAAAGAGAACCACTATTTGCAGGAGCTTCAATTTCCACATGTTTCCCATCTAAGGCTCCTATGCAATTAGGAAAATTCCATAAAGTCCAAAAGTCATTTGCAATTCTTCCCCAGTCTTCTTCACTTGGGGCAGGCATTACTTTTGCCATCATTTTGCTAATTATGGCATTGCATACTTCCTTAATTGTAGACCAAACTGTAGAATGCCCTAATCTATAACTGAAAGCGATTGTAAGCATAGAGTCTCCTGTAGCCAAAAATCTGAAAACGTATAAACAATTATTATATAATATACCTAGTATCCTTGTTTAATGAAAATATTTAATTTCCTCAAATTTTGGGATAGTAAATAGTGTGCTCGCGTAAATTAGTCCGGAAGAAATTCCATAAAAAAATTTTATGTTTCAAAGAAGGCATCTTTTTCATAAATATCGGTTGTCTTTGTTTTTCTATTTTTGAATTATAAGGTGATATACATAACACATATCTTTTTGGCTGACCCAAAAATTAAATGCAATCACGTTAAATTTATAGGACCTGTTTGCAAAATGAGATGGTTTAACCTGAGAGACCAATATCGAAGGGCGTTAAAAAATCTGACAACAGTTACTGGACAAGCAGCGCCGAAAAAGAAGAAATGGAAATTTGAAGAAGAGATGGCTTTTTTGAAACCTTTCTTTCAAGAGAGAGATACAACATCGAATATCCCAAATGAGTCTGAGGCAGCGGACGAAACCAGTCGCTCAGAAGATGAAGAATCACAACTCTTTGAACAAGATACTAATAATAATCAGGAGAATATATCGCAGGATCCTGATGAAATGCCTCCCCCTGAAATTAATAATCAACCCCGAGTTAATATTCCTTCTACTGTTAACACTGGCAGCCATACTGGAACTCCCATCAGTTCAAAAACACGTAGGAGAACTAAACAAACTGCAGTTGAGACACCGTCAACGGTTCTAATGAAATATATAGTGGAAAAAAATAGAGAATCCCCAAATTCGAAGCACCCAATCGATGCTTTTCTTTCTGGGATAGCAGAAACAATCAAAACGTTTCCGCCCATTTACCAGCACACGGCAAAATCTAAAATATTCAGTGTGATATCTGAAATTGAAATGGAAATTCTTTTAAAATCGCAACCGCCACATACGGTAGTTCCGTTTCACCTGCAGGTAGCCAATCAAAATATGGTTCACTTCCAACCGTCTCAAGAAATTACCCAACCAAGACCACCCGTTTTGAGTCAGTCAGGAGCAACTGGGTTTGCTCCAGTAGGTTTTATCCAAAAGTCTAACTTAATTTCGCTTGAACCACAACGACCACAGTCTTCCCAGAGTCAAGCAAGCTACGCGATACCATCACCACACTCATCGACATCTTCGGGTTCCAGTAATTTTCAATTATATCAATATGACAATTAATAAAATTATCGTCTGCTCATTTTCTGTTGACGATTTGAAATGTCTAAAATGGTAGGCTATGAGAGTATGCCGTATATTCAATATTTATACAGAAATTCTTTCATCTGTCGCAGTTACCTATCAATCAGGCAAGCGGCAAGCTCTCATAGCCCACCATTCTAGCCATTTCAAATCGCCAACAGAAAATGAGCAGGCAGTAATAATGTACTGATATTTGTTGTACTTTAAATATAATAAACTTGCCTTAAACAAGCAGCTAATTTTTCAATTGGTGTTATGGCTTCCCTAAACGTAGTACTTTTTTTAACAATAGCGTCTTCAATATTGGATAATAAATCATTAAACTGATATCTGGACATCCGGAAATACTGGTGAAATTTAGCTTCATCGTCCAGTAGTTCCCTATATAATGTAAAAAATTCTCCTTCGGTTTTCCTATTCAGCAATGATTTATGTACCCAAATCTTTCGACGCTTGCTTTTTCTACTTGATTCTTCTTCCTCTTCCTCAAGTAGCAAAGCAATTATTTCTAAATCACAATTATTGTAGTTCTTGAACATTGTGTGCTGCACAGAACCACTGAAATGACTAAATATAAAATATGGTGAGGTAGCACTGCCGGCCACCTGCTAGATGGATAGTGGGAATGCAAACAAAATATTGTCGGTCCGGTGCCTGTCGGTCGCCTGCCGCCGGTTAGACGTATAGTGAGAATGAGCCTTATATGGGAGATATTTTTGTCAATAAATTGAATTGGGAAAAACATCTACAGGCTAAAACCGAAAATAAATGCATGACCTTCTGGCAGCGTCGCCGTGCTTTGGGTAAATCCTGGTGATTCTCCCCTAGAATTACCCTAGCTGTATACTGTTGTGATTAGGCCTATGACTACAGCGCATGGATCTAGTGGCCTAGAGTCAGACAGGCTAAGCAAGTAGACTAGGTCCTAGTTTACTTGTTTCTAGCCACTAGGATATGTGCTGTTACGGGCCAAACCGCAGCAGGAAAGATGGAAGTACCTTCAGCTTAACTCAGAGGAGTAGAGGTGGTTCATGAGATATACTTAAGGGAAGGAAATCTAACGTAGTAGTATACAGGGTAAGTCGAAATTAATGGGCGCCACCCTCCAGTTTACAGCTGAATGCAAGTTCTCAAGAGGGCCGAGAAACCAGCAGCTTACGGAAATCGAACTCTCCTTTATTGTGACTCCACCTGTATATAATGCTTACAAAGTTCATGCACAATACACAGAAATAAAATATATGGTGAATCTTAAGACAAATATACCTCCATTTCTTGAAATACACACATAGTAAAAAAATACAATCAAAACGGTAATAATTGTAGTTGAACACAAGGGTAGTTGGGACGTTCAAACACAAGAACTTGCCGCCACTGGCTTACGATATTTACTTTACTAAACACAGATCTGCGCAGCCAGTGACGTTCGAGTTTACAGAAATTAATTACACTTTTCGATTAACAACTAACAGTAATTGTCGACTGAAGGTCGCTTTCCGTTGCATCAAGAAAAGGGTTCAGCACTTTACACCAGTCAAATGAATCTCGGAACAAGTTTTCACAATAGCGTGTTTCTTAAATCCGACAGTTGTCGATGGTTCTGCGATATAAAAATTCACGCGATGGACACCTATCGAAATCCAAGCCGCCCCTGCAGTACTTGTTGTCGACGCTGAGGTCTTAGCAAGCAACCCGGTTGAAAGGAGATCTTAAGTCGACTCCGAAAAAGAACGAACGCAAATATCCAGCAGCTGGAAGTATGTCACCATAGCACGAATTATGTTGCAAAGATTCTAGAACAATGAATACGTAGGGCTCCCTCAAGGGCAGTAAATTTCCAGCAAACATTCACGGTCAAGCGCATAGACAAAATATTCATCGGCATTTCTCCAGGATAACAGAAAAAGGTCCACTAAACTGTATTCGGGAAATAATAAGATAGTAATCGGCTACGGAGCGGCCAATAAAATAAGACTTTAATCAGTAAGAAGCGGCAAAATCAAACCAACGTAACAATGCCTGTCTTAGTTATACCGATGTTATGCGCCTAAGCCTTACGACCGCTTTGGAAGCGTTTGTATGCCTTCCTCCGCTTAACATTTTTGTGGAGGAAGCTACAGAAAGGACTGCCTTAAGACTACATCTCAGGAGTTTGCTGCACCAAGGCGTAGGAGAGGTAGACACATTCGCATACTGGATCAGGCAGTCACAAAGATACCTCTTCTTGATGCTGCATTTGACTAACCTCCTGCTAAATATACCTTTAATAAACTCTTTACATTTAAACCTTGAAGTAACTCAACCTAACGATTTACAGATTAATTCAAAAGTAAATTCCGAACTGGAGCCGAAGTTTTCTCCGGCGACATAAACCTCTGTCACAGTATGCCACTAAGCAAAATAACCATCATCTTCCAAGCAGAAGTGATGAGAATAATGCATGGTGCAAATGCAATTATTGACCGACAAATTAAGAATCAACGAATAGAACCTTCAGTGATAGTAAGGCACCTCTACTACCCTTAGGTAGTTGTAAAATTATCTCAGGAGTGGTAGTGAAACGCTATGAAGCTCTTGAAGATATAGTTCATAGGCGGCAGAACCCGTAATCCCTGTATCCTTAAATGAACTCAACTTTATGCTAAGTACATTAAGAAACCCTCAACAGCTTCACAAGAAGATGGGTGAACACTCAAAGCTGCCATCAAGTGACTGTTATAATTGCTCCATCGCCAAAGACAGCCAAATATTGCGTACAGATTTCCCAAAAGAACCTCCGACAAGTAGGCATCTTACCTAAACACTGCATTGTAAAGAAGCTGTTGCACAGGAACTGTTACGGATGCAAAACTGACAACGAGACTGCAGGACACGTGCTCTGTCACTGTATTGCTCAGGCAACTTTAAGAGGATTCATGTTCGGAAACTTTTGGCCTGATAGGGCTAGAATTAGTAGACTCTAATTACCGAATTGGTCTAAAAATTAATGTATCAAAAACAAGAATTATGTCAAACACAAATGACGCCAACGATATCTGTACCATATTGTGTAACGGTTTAAAAATGCTGAGCCGTGATTTAGTTGCTGCTAATTACCAAAGCCACGTGGGATCAGCATTTTTCCAAAATCATGGTGTCATGAGCAGGTGTCCGACCATCGTGAAAAGGAAAGATCCACAACCGGCGTCCCCTCCAGACAAGAGTGGGATGGCGCGCATGACTGGAGCGCAAAATGGCGGTTATAAAACCCAAGACCCGGCTAGTTTGATTTCACTTATTCACTTATTCCTAAAACTTTTCTTCTAAGATCCGTCTTAGATTGCTGTTCGATTAACCGTTCCTGAAATTAACCGCCCTTTTAAAACCCGTTTAATAATTCCGTTTACTTACCTGGAAATTTACTTCGTATTTTCCAGTGTTTTCGTCACTGTTTTAGCGAATTTAATATTTTTGACTTTTAAGTTGCAGATCCCGGAGCTGAAGTATACAGTGCATACTGTGTATTTCAAAGTTCAAGTGATTGAATCCTGTGCAACTCATAGCTAACCCAGGGGTACATATTGGACGTTTTCTACCCCCATAAAGCAACGGGCAAGAAAGGATACATGGCGCCCGAGCAGGAACATCTGGGAAGATCATTCTGAGGCTGGCACAACATTACTATTGGCCCGGGATGTTCAGAGACGCCACCCGCCATGTCCGGTACTGTCAAAATTGCCAGGAACATAAACAGCCGCAACATCTCCCTGCCGGCAAGATGTGCTGGTCACGAGTCCGAGGGCCGTGGAAAATCGTGAGTACGGACTTAATAGGGCCCTTGACTAGATCGTCCAAAGGCTATGTGTACTTACTCGTGTTTCAGGATAGGTTCAGTAAGTGGGTGGAGGTGCACCCCATGCGGAAAGCCACTGCGCAGACCGTGACCCAGGCCTTCCAAGATCGGATAGTATACCGATTGGAACCCCGACAATCATTGTGTCCGACAATGGGTCCTAATATGCCAACAAGATCTTTCAGGCCTTAACTGAAACTTTTGGCATAAAACACCAATTTACCCCTCCGTATACCCCTCAGGTCAACCCCTTCGAGAGGGCCAATAACATCATCGGGACAATGATCAAGCAACTTTCGCGGGGAAATCAGAAAGCTTGGGATGCGTACCTTCCAGAGGTAATGTTTGCGATTCATTCATCGGTGCAGGAATCTACCGGGTTCTCCCCAGCCACGAATTACGGGCGCTAATTGCTGCCTCCGAAGTCAATCCGCGAGGAAGCCGACCCCGCCGTGGACGAAGACCTGCCAGTCCATCATCACGTCTATCAGCAGAAGCTAGGAAAGCAAAATTCCTAGGCCCGTTGGAGGTGAAGATCGTCATCTCCCCCGTGATCGTGGAGCTTCGTGATCCGAACACGAAGCAACCCTTGGGGAGGTCTCATATCAAGCACCTAAAAGCTGCGCGCGAAGCGAGACCTCCTACCCCTGCCTAAGACCGCGGTAGCGGTACTGATAAATCCAGGCAAGGTGAGTTACAGGTCCGGCACAGAATCGAAGATGAGTGGTTATTATGGCACCGGCTAAGCTAGCTGCCCATAACTTCCAAGCGAGCAGAAAAAGAAGGTCAGGATGCAAGATCAGACCATGAAATCCGGCCCAGTACCTACCGAAGCAGCCTGTCCAGGTGGATGGAGTTGAACCAGCTACGCTCTCCATTCCATCTCCTGGCCCAAGATGTCCGTCCGAACGGAGTCAGGCCTGCACGACACACATCATGGAATTAACACTTATCCAGAAGATGGAAAAATTGTTTGGGCCGTCGCCAACAACTCTGCCAACCAACGGTGAAGAGAGTTGCTTATACTACTCACCACCTCCCAGGACCCCAGGTCGTCATGGCGTCGCGTTTCGTTTTTTTAATACATTTATTTAAATTATTATATTCTGTACATACATTTGAATTTTAATTTAATAAACTGATTATTTCAAAGTCAAGTGATTGAATCCTGGGCAACTCATAGCTAACGCAGGGGATACATATTGGACTTTTTCTACCCCCAATAAGCAACGGGGGAGGAACCTTACAGTTGGAAAACAAACCATTAGAAACAGTAGATAGTTACGTACACTTAGGGCAACTAATAACAACCGCAAAGGACAACGTAACACCAGAAACTACCCGAAGAATAAAACTAGATTGGAGCGCATTTGGAATACTTAAAAGGAAAGTGTTCAACCAATGCATCTTTCCAGTCTTAACCTATGGTTCAGAAACACGGAGCCTAACCAGAAAGAGCACAAGAAAACTTAAAGTTACCCAACGCGCTATGGAGAGGCAAATACTAAATATATCCTTGAGAGACCACAAACGGTATGAACGGATAAGACAGCAAACCAAGATGGAAGACGTATTACAGAGAGCAGCACAATTACAGTGGAATTGGGCCGGTCACGTAACAAGAATTATAGATAATAGATGGGCCAGAAGAATATTAGATTGAAGAGCAAGGATCGGAAAAAGAAGCAGCGGTCGACCGAAGTTGAGATGGAGGGACGATGTCAAAAAGATGGCGGGCACTAAATGGATGACTGTAGCCCAGAATCGGGAGGAGTAGAATACTTTGGGGAGGCCTACGTTTTGCAGTGGACCGAATTAGGCTGATAGTGATAGTGATAGAATTACGGACGTCCTCAGGTTCGTTCAGAGGCTTCGATAGCTTCAGTGACGCAGGATATATAGGGGAGGAGGCAGCTTTCGGAGGTAGTACAATGTATCTCCCTTTTGTGCCCTAAGTACGCGTGACTTTCCATATCCTCCTCTTTTAAGTCAGAATTCAGATGTGATTTACACTGAAAGAAAAGAGTTAAAATTCTTCATCCTACCATATAAAATATGACTTAATTCCAAATACTAATATATGGAAACAGGTGATGTTAAGGCAGTAACTTCCATTACCAAGATGTTACCCTTCAAAGCGACATTTTATTTTAAAAAACTTGTCGATTTTCAAATAAAATAAAATTTCACGGAAAGGAATTTATAGACGTAAATGTTCTTTAAGACAAAGGACTGCATTTTTAATGAATTTATTTATAGTTTCACAAAGGGCTTAGTGCCACTAACCTGACTAAAACGCAGGTTGTGAAAAGAGTAGAAGTTGTATATTGAGCAAGATGTACCTCTTTAGTTGTAAATATAGAAACAATTCCATATTCTGACTATGGTCTTTATACCTCAAACAAGGAAGCTTTCCGTAGTCACCTAAACTTATACTATACTTAAACGCATCCACAAACATGAAATAATAAATGCTTTGAAGTGAGCGAATTAAATCAAGATATAAAAATAGCTTTAATTACTGAAACAGTTTATGCAATTTAAAACAGGCATTTAAATAAAAAAGCAAGTAATTAATTTCTTTGTACAGCTGTGGCTAACATATAAACACACATAAAAATTATGTAAATATACAACAAGCTAAACAATAAATTGTAATTCTATGTAGTTTAACTTTATTCCTGTGTAAATACAGTAACTGGTTAATAAAAATAAAACCTGTAAAAAGTAACAGAAACCTACTGCGTTCCTTTTCTGCCGAGATTTTAATTATGGTCACATAGAGGGCACACAACCTTAAACTTTACAAACGTAAACAATTAACCGAAGTTGCAAATAATCTGGTAAAGTACAATAAACACGTTACAATACTACAAAAACTTGTATCGGGACGCCAGAATATACATCAGAAGAGGGGCTATTCGGTATTGCGCAAAAGCAATACTAAACGCCAATTTTTTGTGATATAAACGTATTAGAGATGACAGTATTTGCTTCTGCCATATAAATGAGAAAATGTGGCAAATGACATGACATTTCTCAATGGCCCAACCAAGAACGTAGATGAAGAAGAGAATTAGACAAGTAAGCATATATCAAACTATGATACGCTCCTAGTTTTAAGGAATCTTAATAGCAATGTTGGAAAAGACGAATTACCAAAACGTACAACATACACGAAACAACTAACGAAAATCTATGTTCTATGTAATCCCAAAGTCACCTTAAAATTTACCACAAAGAACGTCATAAAATCACATAAACTGCTCTAGTAATAAAGTATAGTTAGTAGTGCAGCACATCATCGTATTCTTATACAAAAAGGCGGTCAGCAGTCAATGACAAATTCCTCATTATAAATAAATATGCGAAAAGTGAGAATGTGACATAAAAACACCAAAGACTAGTCATCTACCAGAAGTAAAAGTATAAATGTAAAGGAAAGAAATAAAGGAGTTCAAATGAAATAGATGCCATTAAAATTAACATAACTACTAACAGCAGGAGCTGGCGAAAAAGAATGAAGCCAGATTAAAGAATCTCTAAAACAACGAGACAGACAGAATGGATCAATTGAAAGATAACAACTTTAAATAACACAACCAGAACAAGAACGCAACAGAAGCTTATAAAAAATTTAAAAAAGAACAAGGTACGGAAAAGCTAACACGTGTTACGGTCCAAACAATCGCTTTCGCCAACCCCCAACAAACCGATGAAAAAAGCACTTCGGCTAGCACAGGTAGAAGAGAGGGTACGTGAAATACGCGTACAAGAAGAAAGTCTTGATTGTTACAATATACAAGGTAAGTTAATTCTTTCAAGTCACAGCTAAACGAACTTCCTCGTGGAAAAGGGAAGATTGCTGATCTCTGGAGTCGTGCGTAGGCACGCCCGACTGTACACGGCCGCTCCCTCTGTGCAACTCATCAGCAATTCAATTCCATTTTTAACCATCGCCCATACAGTCTTGACTTAGCGCCGAATGACTATTACCTCTTCCTTCAACTCAGATGTTTTTAAGAACCAGCGACCGTTTTCCCTGTAACGAAGACCTCAAAACGACGATGTAATATTGGTTTCGTCGTAGGTGGCAACCTTCTTTGACGAAGATATACGAAAATTTGTACCACAATATGATAATTGTATAAATTCGTATGGTGACTATGTAATAGTAATGTAATAGTAATGTAATAGTGAATCTAAAATTTAAACATAACCAAATTTCTTTTCAACTTTATATTTTTGTTTTACAACCGATCGGTTCTTAATTTCCGAATAAGCTTCATACATACCCATTTTTTCCTCCCATTACCTATGATGGTTATTTTAATATTTTTTGTAGTTTTTGAACCCAAAATCGAGTTTGCTGATAATAAATATGGACTTCTAAGTTTTAATACTGTAAAAATTTTCTGGGAACTTATACACAGATTGGCAGTCTGCACTACGAACGTAGCATATAAAAAACACTTGAATCCATGCATCTTGACGTTTTTAATATCAGTCATAGGTAAATAGATGTGATGGGTTTAATTTCTTATCATCTTAGCATTAACTACGACTTTAATTTGACAGCTGCCTGTCAAAGTTTTACGGAGTTAGCGTTTTATTAAAGAAAAAATTAAAAACCAAAATAATAACAGTAATAATGATATGAATGTCTATGAAGTGGAGGAGAGAGTACAAATTATTTAATGGCTTTATAGCAGTAGCTCGTTACTTGCAACTCGAGATTTATTTTGCAGTAATGTTCGAAAATGGACCTATCCCATGTACTAATACAATACACCGAATTTTGAGGAACGTTGAGGAACGCGGGCGTCTCTTTCCAGCCAACCATAAAAGAACGTTACACCCAAAAATGTTAATTAAGAAATGCAAGATGTAAGAATACGTGCTGCCGTAGAAGCAGACCGACGCCAGTCTTCCAGAAATATTGCTAAAAATACCGGTGTTCATCATAGTAATGTATCAAAAGTTTTAAGAAAAAATGGATATCGTTCCTATAAACTATCAAAGATCCAACAAATTTACCCAAATGACCAAATAAGACGAATGGAATTTTGTCGGAACATAATGAAAAAATCGAACAATGACATGAATTTCCTGAGCAAAATTCTATTCACCGACGAATGCACGTTTCCAATAAATGGTCGACACAATCCATCAGTCTGTCGTGTCTGAAAATAATGGAAATAATCCTCACAAGTATTACAGTTATCGATCTCAATATCCACAAAAGTTGAATGTGTGAAGTGGTATATTGGGTGATAACATTAAACTATCTTGATATGCTGCAAAACGAAATCGTTCCTGCTTTGCCTCAAGTTCCAGGAATTAGACTGGATGAAATTTGGTTCTAACAAGATGATTGTCCTGCCCAAAATACGTTAGGCGTACGGGAATACTTAGTAAATACATTTCCTAATCGTGCAATTGGCACCGTAAGCACAATTCCTTGGCCGCCTAGATCCCGGACTTGTCATTTTAAGATTTCTTCGTGTGGCCTTACATTAAGTCGAAAATGTATGGATTTGAAGAAGACAGAGCTACCATACTGGGCGAACTGCAAATTAAAATTCCGGATGCGTTTGCAACTATTACCCCACAAATGCTTGCTAATGTGAGATCCGGATTTTACAATCGCTTGGACTACTGCTTGGCAGAGGGGGACAATTTATTCGAACATTTGTTGTAAATAATATCGTGCTTCAGTTAAATTCATAGAATTGCTAGTGTTGGTTATTTAGTTGACTATAACTTAAAAATGTTGTTTCCTTTGTCCATTATTAATATACTTAATATACTAGTGTTTTCCCCGTTCCCCATTCCTCCTCCCTTCTTTATTAATTTTTGGAAAGTTATTGTAATACGTATTCCTAATGCAAAATGAAAAATGCTTTCATGCTTGCATGCTGTTAAATTAAATTATATCCACGATAAATCTAGTGTCTTAAATACGTTAAATTTTGCAGCACAGAGACATTTACTATTTGTTTAGACTTTAAAACGAATTCGTATCTAGAGTGCACATATGCACATAATCATGAAAATATCCTTTATTTATCAAGGTGCATCGCGGGAACGTTAAATTATTTTCGCATGTGCTATGTTCGCACTTAAAACCGTCAATCGGTATAGGCCCGAAAGGTTTATTTGTAATAGAATTATATTTTAATTAGTTTTTATATGTGTAAGTGTTGAAATGACGATCTGATTTGTAATCACCCAATGCAAGGCAAGATAAAATATGAATATTTGGATATATTTTTAACATTCATTTCTTAAAATGGAATATTATCAAAATTGATATTACACATTTTTAAGGTATATTAAAGGGCGGAGATGGCTCAGTGGTAGAGAGCCAAGCCTTTGGATGTAATAGTCCAAAAGCTTCCCGGTTCGAATCTTCACAGGGTCGGAAATTTTTCTAATTCCCTGGGTGATCGGTACTGGGTCCCCGTCTCCATTTGCCATTGGGGATCAAATTAATGGCACTCCTCGAATTACGGTCGCATTAGAGGGGTAACAAGACCATAAAAAAATCATTCACACACAAACAGCAGGTTAAGCATGGTTACGCACCAACACGGTAACCCGCAGAGTCCCAGAGGCCCTGTTGTACATTGCACAAACTAACTTAGCCTTGTCTCACACCAAAAAGCGATGGGCCTCAAGGCCTGTGAAAGTTTCATAATAATAATAATAATAATAATTAAAACAATCAAACATGGTATAAACTAGATCAGTCTAGCCTTTTCCTACGTAAGAGTTTCAGTCGAAGGAGGTATAATTAAAGCAGTGCTTTATCCGAAACCGTAACTCCTAAATTATAAACGATACAGATTTTGTATTTCGCAAATACTAATTACAAACAGATAGAAACAGTTTATAACATCAATTTCTGAAAGAGCCGTTTTATGCATGAGAAAAAAGGTCAATATAATAGGAACAATTTTAGATACCTCTCCACCGTAACAGTTAAGGAATTGAATTCTAGGCCCCCCATTTCAATATCTAATAGATCACCTCTTGAACGGTTCTAGAAAGAAACCTGCGAAAGACATCTAAGAGATCCTAATTGATGAACTACAAGAGTTGCATGAAAGGCATTCATTGTTGTGTTTTAAATTTCTCTGCCATGTAACATAACGCATCCGCGCGGTTGGCGATAAGATCGTGTCTACTTCCTATTTGTATTACGTGCTGTTACTCCAACTATAATTTATGTAGGATGCAGGGAAAAGTGCAACAACACTGTTTACATAACTCGTAATTTTTGTAATGCAACCATCACAACAGCCTATTGTATTTTTGATGTAATTGTCGGAAATCATTTCTGGCACTGGAATTGATGAGAATGTAGTTTTGAAGCCTTTTGCCAAAACAGAAAAATGCGTAATTAAAAGTCGTCCCCATCCACACACAAGCCACTTTTTCTGCTTATGCTGATGATGCGTGTATTAAATTAAGACAAACAGATAAAAATAATATATTAATTTACTGCCACATCTAAAACTAATATTGGAAGGATAACTTTTACCGAGGTAGTCAAACAGGTTTATGACATCAAATACTATGCTATATGTTAATTGTTTGCTGCCTTACTATCCTATATTTTTTTTGTATGTAAAAATATTGAAAATTCGACTAATCATTGGGTCTTCGTGAGGGAATTCCCAATTAATGAAATATTTGCAATGAATATGACTATTTGTTTAAGAATATTATTTGAGGAAGATGTCTGTATCGTTAGTGCTTGCATGTTTTTCTGTGACATTAGGGTAACCGTAACAAACGAAATTTTTCCCGTGATTACTTTCTACAATTTGAGAAAAAACTCAATTTCCTATTGAAGGAAAACTTTCTCTCTGAAATGCAAAGCAGCAACAATAGAAGCAAATTGCGGATGCGAAAGCTGCCAATCAGACCATTTGCGTTATTAAAACTGCATCAGAAGAATTTTCTGCTAAATGTAGGTGCAAATGTGAAAAAATTGTACGTTTATGTTCCAAAGACGACACTTTCTAATGGTTTCCGCTGGTCTTATTCCTCTAATTTCCACACGCATCCTTTAATTAACTTCATTGGTTTAGTATGTTATTACATACATTTCCATCTACCTCGCGTTTTCGAACAATAAATTATCATCGATTTTTGCAATAAAACTCATTTAAACATAGTCGTAAAGGTCTATAATTCCGGTGCCTTTAACCTACTTCAGGAAATAAATGTCTTTGATAATATCATTACTTTAGCTAAATACTAGCAGTAATTAATTATGCCTAGATATATAATGGTAGAGGTCTCCCTCATTACAAGAGCAACAGTCTAATTTAATGTCACGAGTGGGCAGTTGATTAGCGGTTTTGCAACGTTAAAAGTGGTGTATATGCAGAAAAGCAACCAGCAATTTAAAAATAAACAGTGCGAAATGTTTACGAAGCCTGAAACATTGTAGCAATGTGTACGAAACTGGTCGCTTTGCGTTATAATTTTCTTGGTTAAACGTTTTAATGCAAAAGTCTAGACTACACGACGACCCATATTTAGACTTCGAGCTAGTGGCAGGTACTTATTCAAATTGAACAACGCTCTGTGTATATAATGAACCAGCCCATTATCATCTTTCAATGGCCACTTATGAGCTCGTGTCAAGCTAATATCGGTCAATTTGCACTAACAGTACGTTGTTCCGCTTTCAGAAATCTAACAAATCAGCAAACTTATTACTAAACTGCAGGGTGTTTGCAAATAATCAGTACTGTACTCGTTCACAAGAAGCTAATATGGCGGATTGTACTATGTGTGAACGAAAAAAGGTACATTTTAGATTTGTGTATACAGTGGCTGTTTGTTATTTTTCACAATTAGATTTTTATAACCCCTGTTGTACTTCTGCGTTAGACTCAAAATGACCTTTTAACGTCTTTTTCAGCGGTCCAAAAATATAGAAATCGCAAGGCGATAGATCCGGGTTATAGGGTGGATGCTCTAAAACCCTCCATTTCATTCGTTGAATATTTTCTTTTACCACATTAGCAAATTGATCCCACGCGTAAGTTTTCCTGGACGTTTTCGTCTTATTGCTTGATGAAGCTTGTTCAAAGTTTCATTGTACAGATTTGCATTGATATTTGCTCCAGGTTCCTTAAACTCTATCAACAAGGGTCCTTCATGGTCGAAAAAGAATGTTAACATCACCTTGCCTGTAGAGGGTTATGCTTTCAAATGCTTCGATGGTGGTGAACTTGAATGTTTCCACCGCATCGACGATAACTTACTGGATGGCTCGTAGTAATGGCACCAAGTTTCGTCATCAGCAACTATTGACAGAAGGAAGTCATCACCATTTTGCCTATAGTCTGTGAGGTGTTGCAGATATAAGCCCATTCGCACAATTTCTTCGAAGACATTTATGGAACAGTTGCTGTCGTCATCTTTTTAAGATTGTTTTCGTGCCACAAGACCGAGGTTGGCGCCAACATTAGAACTTTTGAAATTCGAGACTGCAGAGAATCCTCCAAGGCCTACTCTACATTCCTCCATTCAAGATTAAACAAGGTGAGTGTTTAATTGAACAAGTAAATGTTACAAAGTCTTAAAGAAGTGATATTTATTTGTTTAAAGTTGTTTTTTATTAAATAATAAGGTTATAAGTCACTTTGTTTTGTGGAAAAGAAAGCACTGATAATTCTCTTATTAATTTTACGATATAATTCCTCAATTTTCAAATTTTTTTGCATCTCAATTATCAACTATAACAGTGACCCTGAGATCATCTCGTACAGGTTGGTGCAAAACTAATTTGGTTTATACGTTGGTTAACAATTTATAGACTGACTTATTTATTATTGGATTCTCAGACAGAGTGAGTTATCTTGATTACAGTTTTGATGTTAATAGGCGCCCAATGTATAGGGCTAACCGCGCTATTATTTTATATTTACTCCCACTAGAAATTTATTTTATCTTATGCTCAAGCTTATTTAATTAAATAAAAAAACTTAAGAAATAAAAAATAAATAGCAAAATATATATATATATATATATTGCTGTGTTACAACATGCTCTAATTGAGATATCTTAATCTATTGCTAATTCTAATAAAGTTTAGTTAAACTACCCTGTATAAAATGAACTGTTTAAT
>JABXWE010021318.1:0-32797 GCA_014611495.1 Limonius californicus | reverse complement strand
ATATATAAACACATGCACAGGTAAACCATGTAGGTACAGGTAAGTCAAGATACACAAAATAAAATAAGAGTACTGATTTTGTCATGCCCACAAAATTTACTCGAATGCCCTCACGTTCGGTCGCCAAAAATGTGTAACGTACCTACCATAAGGCCGAAGTCACAATAATTTAGTAGAACAAGGAAAGCCTCGGCTAGCTAAGTCATACTTACTTTAGAGTTGTGGGCTTTTGTTGAACATGACGAAATGATTTATAAATCAGTCCCTTAATTAGGGCGCCACTCCTTTTTGGAAGATTAAAGTTGATTAAGTAATTAAATTTAGTATTTGAGCAAAAGGAGAAGCTCAAAAAAACAAAAATTACCATAGATGATTAGAACAAGAATAAATTTATTAAAATAACACATTTAAACATTTCATAATAACAGGTTACAAACAGGATAAATTAAAATTTGACATTTAGTAAAGGCATACAAAAGATTAAAATTCAAATATTCCTTGAGAGCTCTCAGTGCATTTAAAATACTATTTCATAAAAGATTTCTTTTAACACACCTTAAGCTAAAGTGACAATTCCAAAAAGTTTATTTATTTTAAACAATGAAATGTAGAAAATATATTTAAAAACAAACGTCCACTCTTATCCACAGTTTCTGAATTATTTAGCTATCAAATCGATGCCGGTAACATACGACAGATAAACGAAGGCACAGGCATTGTAGTTAAACACTCACAAGATAAGGTAGCTCAAAAAGGCATTTCAAAATTTTCGAAGACAAAAAAATTGCACTCAGGAATTAACTGGTGTGCACGCTTTCACTGCCAAAATGCGTCTCCTCATTTTACTAGAAAGAATGCCAGCAGGAATGATTTGTGCGGAGCTAGCAGAAACAATAATCAGCCGCACGTGGACCCAATTTCCTAGAAGCAATTATAGAAATTCACGTAGGCCATGATTTTTAAAATAATGCAAAAAAACAACGTCGCATATCCCAATGAGTTAAAATGAATGGATAACCATTGAGATAAAAAGACGAACGTTTCAAAGATGCTAACACAAGACCTATATTTATAGGCATTTATATGAAACGGAAAAATAAACATGCTCTAGTTTTTATTAAATTTAAATAAGACATTATCGCCAAATAAAGTCGTAAATTATATATCGTTATTACAATTAATAATAGTACACTCATTTGTATTTAACTGTGAAAAATGTAATATAAATTTGATAATATTTGTGTAGTTGTACGCAAAAAAGAAACAAATTCAGTATTAGTCATTGTAGCTTTTATATTATTCAGAGACCCTTTGTGGATGTAATTTCCATTAACTTAATTTGTAGGTATGGATCATTAAAATTCTCAATTCTATGTATACATTTTATGTACTGACAGAAGTCTACATTTTAATTCGTTCTGTAGTTAACCTTTATTTTCTCTTGTAATGAGTGGCCGTCGTAGACGATTAGTTTTACACAGATTGCTGTATGCTCACGGTTGTCTTTCATTAAGTTTGTGATATTGATGTTAAACGTAGGTTTCATATTGAATTAAAATAGAAAAATCCATTTTTTGCGTTACAGTACATCAATTTTCGGTAAAGCAGATAAATTATTAAATAGGCAATAAGTATCTGCTGAAATAATTCCCAGGAATCGATTTACAAAGAGAAACAATTTTCAATGTAGGTACATATTTAGATTTTCATAGTTCGTTGTTCAAGTATAAAACACTAAATCAAATGGCGAAAAACACAAACCATATCGATTATATCAGACCTTTGTACAATATCGCCAATTCGTTGGCAATAGTACCTCCATATGATACTAATGACCACAGAAAATTAACCAGACACAAATGCTATTCCATCTTTATTATACTGTTGATGATGTGCGTACACGCATATTTCCTGGTAGATATAATAAAAAATGTAACACCATCAGTCAACACAACTCTGTTTGTTCTGGATATGTTGAATTTTACACTAACGGCTGTATTATTAATCCTTAGCGTTTTCATATCCTCATTTGGGAATATAAAACTATTCCAAAGATTTATTGCAGGTGTCAACAAAATTGATCAATATTGGCAAAAATCCTGTAAATTTAACGAAAATGTTAATCTGTTCCGTAAAGAGTTGATAATTGTACACTGTATATACATTTGTATTGTTATATACGATGTCTATATCACTGTAACGTTCTATGGAAAGCAATATTATGGTAAAACGGTTTTAGGTATTTGCCAAACATATTTTGTGGAAATCTTAGTCCTTTTAATTTATAACTACTGTAAAATGTTAAAACTGAGATTTAAAAAATTAAACGCTCAATTAAGAAGCTTCAATGATTTACTTGCAACATTGCACAATTACAAGGAAATAAATATAGTTCTACGTGAGCAAACCAAATACATAGCAAATAATAAAATGTATACTGCGGCCAGCGAAGGCAGAAAAATTTACAGTCAGTTAATTAATCTGACAGCAGTGTTCAGCAGGCTATTTGGGTGGCAAATTCTTTTTCTATTTGCAATTATTGCTGTGGGATTGCTACAACTTCTTGACACGATTATATTGAACGTTTTGGATTTGAATGGTATCGCTCTTGCAATGATATTTTTAATCACGTATGTGGTAAGTAGGCAAGGAATAAGGTAAATAATAGAAAAAAAAGAAAGTAAGGAACATATCTGCAAAAATAATTATAATCACAATTTCAACGTTATTTAGTTGAGATTTATACGTATTTCGACATTTTGCAAGTCATTTCCAAAGTAATTATTAATATTGTAAACATTTGTAGTTAGGGAAACTTGACTCTCGTTTTTTATTCCAAAACTTCCAATCGCGGGGAATTTATGAGCTCAGTTTGCTCATTAATTAAAGTGTGTTTGATTTGAAAAGCCTCAAGTATATACAATTTACGTTTACCATCACAGAAGTGTAAAAATTCTAATAAGTGTTTAACGTAGTTAGATTTTTCTGGGTGTTTGTATTTACTTATACGATCTTATGTGTTGTTTATATCTTCTGCGTCTTCTACTTAATAGTATAGGATTTCTCCTGTTTATTCCACGGATGAAGAAACCCAGCTCTTCCTCCATCTTTTAGGCGGTCTTACAGGTGGTCTCCTTCCAAGCGGGATTTTAATTTTGCATATTTTCGCTATTCTTCCTTCGTCCATCCTATCTACATAATCATTCCATTGTCATTTTCTTTCTTTCGACCACTTCACGACATCTTGTATCTGTCATTTATTTCAAATGCTTATGCTGGTTTGCCTATCGTGTAACGTAACTCCTACTATGGCACGGAGTGTTTTCATTTCTGCTGTTCTTGTCTCCTGTTTCGTTTTCTTGGTTTCGGGACGTGTCTCTATTGCGTAAGTTAGCATAGGTCGTACTACTGTTCATCATCATCATCTGACATGGAGCTGACTCTAGGGTCATTCCTGGATTACGCCAGGCCCACCCCATGCCAGTAGGTGGGAAGGAATGAATGGGATAGGGTGGGATCGCGTGGGGTGTTGCACCGCGTTAGCATGTCTGCAATGTATACCGCAAGACACCGCTGCTGCAACACCAGGTAGTTAGTAAGATACGCATCAATGGGTTGTTGAGTACGCAACCGGGACTGTTATGCGATTATGCATTTGACCCTAATAAACTTTGGTATCAAAGTTTCACATTATTCGTATCTCTTATCTATCTATTGTTCTAAGGTAACAGATTCCACCTATCTTAGTTTCCTAATAACTAATAACTATTAACCCCAACTCGTATTTTTCCACTTAATTTTAATGTCGACTCTCGATTCTTCTTCCTTCATTTCCCGCTTTCCCCTCTGCAGTTGTCGGCTCGCAGTCCATCGTTTTCTTTCCCCCTGGTACTTGTTTCGTTCCTTCTCCTTTGTTTTCCCCTTGCTCACCCTCTTACTGTTTCTTCTTCTTCGTTATCCTGTTCTTCCTCAGTCGATTCTTGATCGGATTCTTCAGTCAGTGCGTATACTCTTCTTACCTCTATTCGGATGTCCCCTTTTCTTCGTGCCCAGTCCTCCCATTGGTTTACTGTTGTGTAGTCTGCCGTATGTATTCTTCTACCTTCTGGTATTACTTGTTCTGCTTGACCGCACCCCATAATGTTAGATATATTTAAAATTTTAATTTTACAATTTAAAATCAAATTAAATAAGTAACATTAGATTAAATTAGATTAAATGAGATTAACGTTTACAATTCATTAATTACGTTAAGAGGCTACAACTGCCTACAACAGTGCGAATTTATGAACTTCATCTTATTCACAGTGAAATTCAGCCGTTTTACACGCAATGAAAACTTAAATTTTACTTAATTGCATGAGTTCAAAATCGACGTATATACTCCGCTTATTAACTACCCCCCACTGCGAATTTCTAAACACTGTCTGATTCACAATGAAATACAGTAGATTTACACGCAATGAATATCAAAAGTCAAATTTTGCTATCTTGCATCCGTTCAAAATCGACTTATTTACCAAAAGTGCCCCTCACCTTTCTTAAAAATTTGATTCCAGTCGGATTATGTCATCTTCGATTGAAATTTATGGCCTTATTCCAAGAATTCGGTTTTCAGTTGAGACTTATTTATCGGGCCGTCCTCTTTCGCCGTCCTCTTTCGCCGTCCGGCAAGGGCTTCTACCTGCTGAACCTTCCCTGGAGGCCTATCCCCTTGTACTGTACTTTCATGCACTTGTTACAATTTCCCCCGTTTTGATTTAACTATATATAACATATATTAGATCCGATTAGACTACAATACAAGACTACTTTATCACTTAGCTTCCTCCCTCGTTTTTGTTGTCTTTTCCGCTGTTTGATCGGTCAGCCGATCGAGCAGGTGATCGCAGGTGCACTTGATTGTTTATACACCCACGCTTCACTCGCTTGGCGATTTCCACACCGCAACTACTGTTTTATATATTTCTGTTTTGCTTTCGATACCCATGCATTTATTTCGCCATATGCTTTCTCTCAGGCAGCCAGATATCTTCAGCGCTTTAATAGCCTGCGTTGGTGTTTCTTTAATGATATTTCTATCACTGGATATTTCCATTCCCAAATAATTAAAGCTTCTTACTTGCTCGATGATTTTTCCTTCTAATTCAAGTTTACATCTAGTGGGTTCCTTCATCGTCATCGGCCATTATCATAGCGTCACCTGCGTAGCATATAATGTTGATGTTTATATTACCCAATCGATATCCCTCCAATGGTCTCGTTTCTTGTATTATTTGGTCCATAATTAGATAGAACAAGAATGTGCTTAGTGAGTTGCCTTGCCTCACACCTTGTGCTATGGGCATTTCTTTTGAGAGTTGGTGGTTAAGCTTTAGTTTAGTTCTACTGTCCGTATTAATGTCTTTTATGACATTTATGATATTGCTTGCAATATTATGTTTATGTAATTGCGCGAGAACGTCGTTAAGTTGCACCTTGTCCAAAGGCTTTGGTAAGATCAACGAAACACATATATGCCGGGCATGCAAATTTAATTGATTTTTCAACTATTTGACGTAGTATAAAGATCGCATCTGTTTGGTCGGAAACCGTGCTGTTCTTCTTGCTGTTCTGATATTTCTATTGCGTTCTGGAGTTAAGAATAATGTTAGTTAGTAGTATCAGCGTTCAATTGAAAAGTGTAATGCCTCAATAATTTTGAGGTTGTTTTATCTCCTTTTTTAAATAAGGTATAATTGTGCTTAGCTTCCAATCTTCTGGTATAAAAATTTCTAGCTATCTGGCCTACTTATGTATACAGAATTACACTGGGAACAGTTTAACTCGTAAATGCCTGATTTTAGCAAATCGTTAGTTCCATCTTTTGCACTGAATAAGGTGTTAAAGTATTTGTTATTGTTTTATAAATTACTTTAAATGTATGTGTTGATCAAAATTTTAGCAATTTTCTCCAATGTATTACCAAAATAAGAAATAGAAATATATTTAACATGTCAGTGTGGTCTTTTGGATATATTTTTTGAAGTGCTAATTTATAATCTTTCTTTTTGGTTATATGAATTGAGTAGACGTGAATTTGCAGTCTACCCAGAATTTGCATTAAAAATGTTTTCGTCATATTTTGTAATAAATCTACCTTCCCAAGCATCTAGTTGGACTGGCGTCTTGCTCCGCTTTTAAGAGAATTAAAGGGTTTGCTCATCTCGATTTTACTGTTGAGGAGGCTTTGTGATTATTATTATTTTTCAAATATAAATATTAGTTTTAAAGAAATAACGCAAAAACAAGTAACACAAGAAACAATTTTGAAAAAATTGTTATTTACACACAGGTTTAAAAAAAACGAAGGATGTCGATGCTAATAGCAAATTCAAACCCGTAAAGTATCCTCAAATACCATTTAGACTTTCTGTAACTTGTTAATACTTTTTAAAAATAGATGTAGCGTAGATGTTTAAGAAACAAGTTCACAAAACACTTCTGAAATTCTTAGATATACTAGTCTGTCCCAGTTAACAAAGTTAAAGTAATGCCATTGTTGCCATTATTGTAAACAACCAAAATGAGGCATTTTAGTGAAATGGCTTTACTCATGCCGTCATTCTTCCTCAGATCAACGAACCTATCTATCTGTGCATACGTTTTATTTGTTCTTAGTGAACTTTAAAACTGTGCTAGACGAAAACGTTGCGCAGATCTTCTTCTTGTCAAATTTTCATATAAAGCTGCCAAATCGCCTTCTTATTGATGTTCAACTCATCTGCCATCATTCGGATGGTCATTCGGCAATCCCTTCTCAGAATATCACGAACTCTTGGAACCAAAGCTAAATTTCGAGATATCGACCAACTCTCAGCTCTAGCGCATCTTAAACTTCTCATACTTATCCTTCTAAACATTTAAACCATTCAAACACACTAGTACCTCTTATAAGATGTAAACAGTTTTCAACATTTTATACGTATCTATTAGAGTTATCTCTAATTTACAACAAAATTTAATATTCACTCTATGACGACTGATAGAAACACGATGTACATGCTAACATCCTGCACAGAAACTAACTAAGCTGTTCTATTTTCGGTTTACCTACCCTATTGATAAAACTGTGAACTATGCTATGCTGCTTTTCGTTTAATCTCTCTGGGAATTATATTGTTAAACCCCATATGAACGCACCTCGTACATAAAAATCACAGAGTTTGGTTGGTCGATTAAAACCAGTATATCGTTTCTTCTAATACTTTTCACCTTAGAGGTCCTATTATTAGCAAGAGCGATTTTGTCTATTTATTTATATTTTGTCTATTTACTGATAGGGCGATTTTTTAAATTTAAAAATAATTACTTACAGCATTAGAAGACATACAACTCTACTTTAATTTTAAATTTTCGTATAGTATTTACAAAAATATGAATATCGAAAAAATCTCCACGTCATGTTAGTAAGATATAGCCACTCTCTTTCAAATGCCGCATTAACATTTTTTATCTAATTTAAATTATTTCAGAAATACTAGGAATAAAATTTTAGAAAAATCGATATATTGCAACATTTCTAATTTGGGCGTAGGTAACACAAATAGTGGGTGCACATCCAGTTACTGAATAGGTAGGTACTTAGTAAACAATAGATACGGGTATTACAACAAATTACATCTTTCTACTAGGTAAAGTAGCGACAAACAGACGTATAAATCTCTTAGTATATTTTATATATTAATAATAATAATAGGCAATTCAACAATTTCAACAGGTATTAATTTTTATTTTAGCTTTATACGTATTTCGACATACAATATGTCATTATCAAAAGCATTTAATGAAATAAACATTTGTAGTTGCTTGGGTAACAGCACACTGGATCTTGGTTTTGGGCTTGGCTCAGGTCTTCTATTCCAAAACTTCCAATAGCGGGGAATTTATGAGCTCAATTTGCTCATTCATTAAAGATGTGTTTGTTAAAGTATGTTTGTGAATTTGGAAGGCCTCAAGGCCTTCGAGTATATCCAATTTACGTTTATCATCACAGAAGTGTAAAAATGTTATTATATTATTTGATGTCAATGCATGATTGTGTTCTAATAAGTGTTTAGCGTAGTTAGATTTTTCTGGGTGTTTATATTTGTATGAGCGTATGTGTTCTTTGTATCTGGTGTCAAAATTTCTAATTGTTTGACCTATGTATACATAATTACAATGTGAACAGTTTAATTTGTAAATACCTGATTTTAAAAAATCGTTAGTTCTGTCTTTTGCGTTGAATAAGGTGTTGAAAGTGTTTTTTGTAGTTTTATAACTTACTTTAAATGTACTTGATTTGATTATAATTTTAGCAATTTTCTCCGATATATCACCGAAATAAGGAATTGAAATATACTTAACATTTTCAGAGTGATCTTTAGAATCTACTTTTTGAATTGCTAATTTATAATCTCTTTTTGGATTAGTGTGTCTATCAGTTTTGTGTGGTACCCATTACTGTGTGCAATTTGTTTAATAATCGAAATCTCTTTGGTGTAATCAGTGTTACTTAGGGGAACTGTTAAAGCTCTATGTATCAGTGACCTATAGGCTGCTAATTTATGTGTTTTATGGTGACATGAGTCCTGTGGTATTGTGATATCTGTTTGTGTAGGTTTTCTATAAATAGAGTATTCGAGTTTGTTTTCGGAATTAATTTTTATGTTTAAGTCTAAATAATTAATACATCTGTTTTGTTCTGTTTCTAATGTAAAGTTTATGTTTGAGTGTAGGGTATTGATAAACGTTAAGAAGTCACCAATAAACTCAAATGAACTATTAAAACATGCTAAAGTATCATCAACGTAACGGAACCAAAATATAATTTTCGAAGATTGATTTGATTCAAAAATTCGATCTTCTAAATTTTCCATAAATATATTAGCTAAAAGTGGAGAAATTGGACTTCCCATTGGTAAACCGTTTTTTTGAAGATAAATTTTATCATTAAAAATAAAATAATTTTGATTAATACAAAGTTCGAATAATTGAATCAACTCATTTCGTTTTGTTAATTCAACATTTTTGTTGATAAAAATATTATTTAACAAAGGAATACACTCTTGAGGAGGTATTTGTGAAAACATATTGGTGACATCGAAACTAACTAGTTTGCAGTGTGGTGGTAAACCTAAACTGGACAACCTACTGATTAATTCGGAAGAATTTTTAACAGAATATTTTGGTGTGTATTCTAAACTAGTAACTATGTTATTTAATGTTTTTGCTAACATGTGGTTGGGTGCGTTTATGTATGAGACTACCGGTCTAATAGGCATTTGGGGTTTATGTATTTTTATTAAACCGTATAGTTTTGGTGGTTGTGGGTTTGGGTGTATTATTTTTCTTTTCTCGTAATCAGTTAAGGTAACAATACAGTTATTTAATGTTTGTTTTAGATAGCTGTTATATTTTTTCGTAGGATCTCTATTTAAGGTTTCTAAATTTGAGGTAGTTATAAAATTATTAACTTTTTGTATATAATCATCTTTATGTAAAATAACTAAAGTATTACCTTTATCTGCTCTAATAGAAATAAGATTGTTTGTTGTGATTTTGTCTTTAATTGATGAAAGTAGTAAATTATTATGTTTGTTTGTATTATAATTTGAATGTTTGTGTGTTGTTGACATGTCTTTTAACAAATTGGCAATTTGGAATTTTGCATAATTGAAATGTTTTTCTTTAAGAATATTTTCTGAGTTAACTGCTAAAATTTCTTTAATATTGTTAGTGAATTTTGGGAATGGACAGAATTTGAATCCTTTATTTAGAAATTTTACTACCTTCTCATTGAATTCTATGTTTGACAAATTTAGGAAACGAGGATGGAAATTTATGATGGTGTTGGGTTTTGTATAATTTTTAAGTTCACGTGTGTTTTGCTCTAACGTAAATTGGATATACTCGAGGCCTTTCAAATTCACAAACACACTTTAACAAACACACCTTTAATGAATGAGCAAATTGAGCTCATAAATTCCCCGCTATTGGAAGTTTTGGAATAGAAGACCTGAGCCAAGCCCAAAACCAAGATCCAGCGTGCTGTCACCCAAGCAACTACAAATGTTTACTTCATTAAATGCTTTTGATAATGACATATTGTATGTCGAAATACGTATAAAGCCAAAATAAAAATAAATACTTGTTGAAATTGCCTTTTATTATTATTAATATATAAAGTATGAATTTCAACGAAGTAAGGCAGCAAACAATTAACAAATTATTATCATCTTCACTAGAAGAACAAGCCAGACTATACAAGAAGATCATGATTAAACATGGATTAGCAGCACAGAACGTTTGGTTTAATCAAGAATGTCAAAGAAAGAAGCTTATTCCGAACTACATTAACATCAATACAAGAACCAAAAACTACATTACTGAGAAGATCATCAAAAACGCTAAGCTAAGATGGTTGAAAGAAGAATCAAAGAAATGGTTCAGAATTAGAGACAACTTGCACATTCATTTAAAGGTACTCCACACAGAACTCACATACAAATTACACCCAATTGAATTTGACGTTTTTGACAATGACATTAGAGAATTAGTTAGCAAAATTAAATTTCAAAAATACACAATACAGAAACACAAACTTTTAAGATTAGAGCAAAACACACGTGAACTTAAAAATTATACAAAACCCAACACCATCATAAATTTCCATCCTCGTTTCCTAAATTTGTCAAACATAGAATTCAATGACAAGGAAGTAAAATTTCTAAATAAAGGATTCAAATTCTGTCCATTCACAAAATTCACTAACAATATTAAAGAAATTTTAGCAGTTAATTCAGAAAATATTCTTAAAGAAAAACATTTCAATTATGCAAAATTCCAAATTGCCAATTTGTTAAAAGACATGTCAACAACACACAAACATTCAAATTATAATACAAACAAACATAATAATTTACTACTTGCATCAATTAAAGACAAAATCACAACAAACAATCTTATTTCTGTTGAGCAGATAAAGGTAATACTTTAGTTATTTTACATAAAGATGATTATATACAAAAAGTTAATAATTTTATAACTACCTCAAATTTAGAAACCTTAAATAGAGATCCTACGAAAAAATATAACAGCTATCTAAAACAAACATTAAATAACTGTATTGTTACCTTAACTGATTACGAGAAAAGAAAAATAATACACCCAAACCCACAACCACCAAAACTATACGGTTTAATAAAAATACATAAACCCCAAATGCCTATTAGACCGGTAGTCTCATACATAAACGCACCCAACCACATGTTAGCAAAAACATTAAATAACATAGTTACTAGTTTAGAATACACACCAAAATATTCTGTTAAAAATTCTTCCGAATTAATCAGTAGGTTGTCCAGTTTAAGTTTACCACCACACTGCAAACTAGTTAGTTTCGATGTCACCAATATGTTTTCACAAATACCTCCTCAAGAGTGTATTCCTTTGTTAAATAATATTTTTATCAACAAAAATGTTGAATTAACAAAACGAAATGAGTTGATTCAATTATTCGAACTTTGTATTAATCAAAATTATTTTATTTTTAATGATAAAATTTATCTTCAAAAAAACGGTTTACCAATGGGAAGTCCAATTTCTCCACTTTTAGCTAATATATTTATGGAAAATTTAGAAGATCGAATTTTTGAATCAAATCATTCTTCGAAAATTATATTTTGGTTCCGTTACGTTGATGATATTTTAGCATGTTTTAATAGTTCATTTGAGTTTATTGGTGACTTCTTAACGTTTATCAATACTCTACACTCAAACATAAACTTTACATTAGAAACAGAACAAAACAGATGTATTAATTATTTAGACTTAAACATAAAAATTAATTCCGAAAACAAACTCGAATACTCTATTTATAGAAAACCTACACAAACAGATATCACAATACCACAGGATTCATGTCACCATAAAACACATAAATTAGCAGCCTATAGGTCACTGATACATAGAGCTTTAACAGTTCCCCTAAGTAACACTGATTACACCAAAGAGATTTCGATTATTAAACAAATTGCATACAGTAATGGGTACCACACAAAACTGATAGACACACTAATCAAAAAGAAAGATTATAAATTAGCAATTCAAAAAATATATTCTAAAGACCACTCTGAAAATGGTAAATATATTTCAATTCCTTATTTCGGTGATATATCGGAGAAAATTGCTAAAATTATAATCAAATCAAGTACATTTAAAGTAAGTTATAAAACAACAAAAAACACTTTCAACACCTTATTCAATGCAAAAGACAGAACTAACGATTTTTTAAAATCAGGTATTTACAAATTAAACTGTTCACATTGTAATTATGTATACATAGGCCAAACAATTAGAAATTTTGACACCAGATACAAAGAACACATACGCTCATACAAATATAAACACCCAGAAAAATCTAACTATGCTAAACACTTATTAGAACATAATCATGCATTGACATCACATAATATATTAACATTTTTACACTTCTGTGATGATAAACGTAAATTGGATATACTCGAGGCCTTTCAAATTCACAAACACACTTTAACAAACACACCTTTAATGAATGAGCAAATTGAGCTCATAAATTCCCCGCTATTAGAAGTTTTGGAATAGAAGAGCCCAAAACCAAGATCCAGTGTGCTGTTACCCAAGCAACTACAAATGTTTACTTCATTAAATGCTTTTGATAATGACATATTGTATGTCGAAATACGTATAAAGCAAAAATAAAAATAAATACCTGTTGAAATTGCCTTTTATTATTATTAATATATAAAGTATGAATTTCAACGAAGTAAGGCAGCAAACAATTAACAAATTTATGGTTATTGCCTTTCCTAGAACTGGGATTCGTTCGCCGCAGAAGGGTAGAATTAGGTAGAATTGAAAGTTGAAAATTAGGACAGTCAGTCAGTCAAGAGTGTGGATTCTCAAACGAGTACAAAGTTCACACGTTCAAGATAAAGGAATAATAATATGTGTATTGCTTAATGGTGAACGTAATGAAGGGTCCTTACTTATGTATTTGCTACCTGTAAGGTAGTATAGATGAGGTTTTGGCATGTGCTGCAGTCGTTGTTGTATAAAACTCTTAAAACTTATTATGATAGAGACCTGTTATATTCTGATTTGCAAGTTCACCAAGGTGTCTGGGGCTTGTGCACTTGATCAGGACTCCGTATGAAGTTGCTTAATATTTGGCGGGTGGCTGGTTCAGTGTGTTAATTCGACCTGACCTCGACCTGGTTGGCCGAGCGTGGACGCCACCAATTTCTTTATTGTATATTGGAGAGTGGCCTGTGGAAAGCCTGTCACTCATTATTTTCCTTATTCTTGTGGTACATGTATAGCGGCTGGCGAAGGTGGTTTGGTAATCACAATGACATGGAGGTACCCTTTGCCCGGTACTCGTTACAGGATAGATACATCAGACAATATCTACCAAAGACGGCCCTGTCAAGGTCAACCCACCTAAACGTGAATTACCAGAGACGGGCATGTCGCACTGCCAAAAGTTGCATTTGCGAGTAGCAATGTCTGTCTGGTGTATTTTGTCTGGTAGTGCATAAAAACAGTTGGTTTCAGATGTAATGCGGAAGCATTTTTACGACCCTCTGACGTTTATTATCATAAAATGGTGTACATATATGTCGTACTTTATTTACAGGAGTCTACCTTTTCTTTTTGGCCCGAAAAGTTTTCCTGTTTATAAAATACGTCTGTTAACTGTGTAAGAGTTAATTAATATCAAAAAGATTTATCCAGTCCAACTACATGTAATCCATATGCTTTAATTACTTAAATTAGCAAAGCTTATAGGCGTGTAATTTTTATATAAGTACGCCTAATAGTGTTTAGAATCAAATGTTCCAAACCCCATCACATTATACAGTCGATCCAGATTAAACGGCCCACCAGATAGTTGGAACAGCCGCCTGTTAAAAAACAGAAACCAAATAAAGGAAATCACCAAATTACATAGCTTATTTGGGACACCAGTCCGTTTAATCAGGACAGTAAATTTAAGATCACTGTATGTAATACATTGGCAAAATTTTAATATCACTATAAAACATTGTACACAGTATAATATGTATTTTTTACGAAATGCAGACATTACATATGTTTCCTGTCGAGACGGCGCCGAAGATTCACACGTAGACAGTGTTTGGCGTGTTGGATAATAGCTAAGTTAATGTACATTCTGTAACAGCTACACCAAGCTACGCCGCCGCGTTTATGCGATTTATGGCACGACGGTAGGCACGCTTTTTTTATTTAAAATTTATAACACTTGCCAATAAACAAAGAAATGACACTTTCAAGTAAATTTGCTTCACTGAAAAAATTAAAAGCCAACCACTTAATAAAAGTCACCGTTGACTCGCTGTTATTTGTATTTGTGTCAAAGAATTTACTAAAGTCTAAGAAAAACGCTAATTCTTGAATTTTGTGTGAAACTTTGCATATTTAGGACAGCCGCTTAATTGAACCAAAATGTTCTAGTCCCAACGTGTA
Organism: Limonius californicus; assembly: GCA_014611495.1. Classification (NCBI taxonomy): domain Eukaryota; kingdom Metazoa; phylum Arthropoda; class Insecta; order Coleoptera; family Elateridae; genus Limonius; species Limonius californicus. The sequence continues at coordinate 18,247 of JABXWE010021318.1, read as the reverse complement.
CTGATTAAACTGAATCGATTGTACTTCGAAATGCTTTCCCCGATTGTAAACAATTTTAATTTCGTGTACTGTACACGTAGAGCCCGTAGAGGCTTCTGTTAATTATGCTACATGCTTCTAAATGCTACACTTGTTGCGTGATTTCTCGATCTAATAATTTATTCTTAGTCAACGGTAAAATGCTGGCATCCTTTCAAAAAAATGTATATTCACTATTTCTACTACGTACAACTTCTATAGCTTTATTGATTGCTCACAATTTCAATACTTTGATTGTTATCATTGTCTTTCCGGGAAGCTATTATACAAGAAAGCATTTGTGTGATAGTATCTATCAATTATTGTAACCATTGATCCGTACTACAACTAGTAACGATTGCATTTACCTTGAATACGTAAAATTTTACAAGAGCACCATAGAAATAAAATCTGTAAGAGTGTTTAATTAACCCGAAGATTGATGTATTGCCACAGCATCATATTGGCATTATTTTATTTCACGCCCCTTTCCAGTAAACAAATTTAAAATAAGGTTTACAGTAAAAGGATCCCTACCTAATTTATGGAACAAAAAACCGACAAAATCAGAAACATCATTATTCATAAAACGCAAAAGAAGATTTTACAGTGATAGCTTAAACTGTTTCCTTCTTTCGGCAACATAATGAGAGAGTTTCTTTTCAAAACTTGCTTCAGCAACGCTCTCCTGTTCTTCGACTAATCCGGATAACTGACGTGCCAGTAACAATTATCAAACTGACGAAGAAGTCGAACTCCGTCTTGTTGAAAATAGTTAATTATGGTCTAATAGAACATCCTTTTCTTTATCCTCTCCTTTTTCTACCGTCTATACTCTACGGCATTTTCTACCATTTTTAAAAATACTTTATATTATCTTTTAAATTTTCCGCACGAGACGCGTAATGGCACTTCTCTGTATATAGTAAATGGTTCCTTAACTGCGTATTTATTTGACATTTTTGAGGACTAACGTAATCGATATTATTATGAACCAGTTGGCAGTTTAACCCATTAAGGCAAAATATGTATTGGTAAAGGCCGATTCCCATTGGAGCAGCACAGCGCAGCGTGTCGCAGCGCGTCGCTGCTCATCGCAACGCGTCGTGGGGCATCGCAGCACATCCCAGCGTATCGCAGCGCATTGAAGCACGTCGCAGCGCGGTGCAGCACATCGCAGCTGGTCGCAACGCGTCGCAGCTCTGCACACGCACCAAAATGCAATTCGCTGATGTGCGGATTCAAATTAAATCAGCGTGTTACTATTTTATGAAATATGTTTCATGTTTTTTGTTTCACGATTCATGTTTCTCTGATGTGTATCCTTACTAAAAGATGAAAAGAACAATGAATACATCAAATTAAAAACAATAATAACAGACGCGTAGAACGAACGTAAGTGGAAATGCGGAGGACATAATGATAGATTATTATCAAACAATAGATGGAACCATGTGATTAATCAGTGGAGGCCATGGGATTAAAAAAAAGAATAGGAATACCTAAAAAAAAGGGTAGATAATGTCAAAAATGTAGCAGTTCTGGGGTGGACGCAAACAGCGGGCAACAGAAATCAGTAGGCAGATATGGATGAAGTGCTTACGGGAAATATTGGTATACCTGAATCTGAATCTCTCTAATTTTCCGATACGTATAAGAGACGGATAATGGCACTTCCCTGTATGTAGTAAATTGTTCGTTAACTACGTATCTTTATCTCTCATTTTTGAGGACTAACCTAATCAGTATTATTATGAACCAGTTGGAAGTTTAACTTTATAAACCAAAATTTGTACCGGTAAAGGCTGATTCCCACTACATCAGCACAGTGCAGCGTGTCGCAGTGCATCGCAGCGCGTCGCAGCGCTTCGCAACGCCTTGCAGCGCTCCGTAACGCCTCACATCGCTTCGTAATGCTTCGAAGCGCCTAACAGCGCGAATAATGAATATATCAAATTAAAAGCTACAGTAACAGACGCTTAGAACGAACGTAGTGGAAATGGGAACGACATAATGAGAAATTATTATCAGACAATAGATGGAACCATGTGGTTAATCATAGGCGGCCATGGGATTGAAAAAAAAAATAGAAATACCTCAAAGTCTGGGGTGGACGCAAACAGCGAGAAACAGAAATCAGTAGGGAGCGCTTACGTGAAATACTGGTATAGTTGAAGTTAAGTAGAGTAACTAAAAAAGCATGTGTTACATATAGAAGAAAAGCAAAAGTGTGTTGTTTAAGTTTTTTAGGGCAACGATAAATAATATCTTTTAGAACACGATTCTACAAAGTTATTTCTGATGTCGTTATATGATATTAAATGTTTTTTTCATTCGATATCTAATAAATGGGTAAAGCTGGAGTAAAAGTATGAAGAATTAGTCAGAAAATAATAAGGTCGTATTATTATTGCTTTATTAATCAACGAACTGTTTCAACGATGGTTTATACCTCCTCGAAACAAAATAGTTTTCATTGAACATTGAAAACGCATACATTTTCTGTTAAAAACACAGCACTTTAAATATCTCTAACGTAGTGTAACACAAAAGGCAGAGCATTTTTGATTTTTGAGATCCTTGACGACTGTCTCTCTAGCAAACTCTACATCGTTTATTAATTGACAGCCGGTATAAGAATTATAATTATATAATATAGTAATGTGTAAAATATAATTATAATTTAAAAATAACAGGTGTGTAGGTATTATATCTAAATTATTACATAACAACTGGTCACACAAAGTGTGGACTGATGTAGGTAACAACGTAGGTACAATAATTTTAGCTGTAATAGAAAAGTTGTTACTCTGGGAAGTAGAGGTAACTGGCGAGAAAGAGTTATCAAGGTTAAAATAACTAAAAATTAAACCAACAATTATTTTGCTAATTATAGCAGTTATCACCATTACAACAAAATATCATTAAACACATAGTAAACACCTTCAAAGCTGGCTATTTATATAATAAAGTGAATTTCGATATTTTTCCTGTTTACAGCTCCACGAATATTTCATTACCGACCGGTTATAATATTACGGTGAATAATATTTTACTCTGTGTGCAGACTCGCTCCTCTTAATATACATTACATTTTTGATTCCAAATGCATTATTAATATTTTTGTTTGCCCTACGATGCAACAGATGGAAAATGATTATCTTCAATTGACTTAATTCATGACCGTATCACATTCCAAATAATATAAAATAATTATTTACTTGCCAGTTTTGATTAGCTAGATAAACCGATGATTGCTAAAGGATTTCGAAAAAACAAAGATAACATGGGCAAATATTAGCATATACCAGAGATTTGCACAAAACAAATATCAGTAATATGCAGAACAATTCGCTCTATTCCTAAGTAATAGTATTATTATGTTCTGGCGAAACAAAATTCAGAATAAATAGCTCGTTTATACTTTTCTATACTAATAAATATGATTTAATTATGGCAATAAGGTTGTATCAATTTAACCTTACCTTGTAAATTATATTTGTAAATAAACGAAGAGGCTATTTTGGCAAATAATAACGCATGTTTTTTTTTAGCAGGAACTGCCCAAAAACAAGTTTCATACATTAGACTTACAAAACTGAAAAATTTAACTAAGGTTTACACTCATTTTTAAGCATGTTTTAATAAGTACTTTTGAGATTTTAGAAGATAAAGACAGATGTGAATGCGTTTATTATTTAACATTCAACGTGTTGGTTTCTCAACATTTCTATAACTCACCAACAGTCAGTCCTAAGACGATGAATACTTCAGCAATAAATCAAAGATGATCCTGTCTTTCTGTGGATGAAGAATTCATAATATTTTTCAAAAACTTTAAAAGGCTTTTCCGAGGAGACCAAGCGGCAATAAGTTTCTTTTAATAGTTACTTTCGTGGCATCGTTCGTTTGTAGACTCAGCAGGTATTTTCTATCGTTTCAATCGGAAATCGAAGCGAAAGAAGTGCTGAGGGCTTTCTTTGAAGAACCGACAAAATTATTAAATGCTTCTCTAAAATTAGAAGTGTAACAATTTGCTGTTACATGTTGGTTCCACAGAACTAAACTACATCGCACTTATTGAAAATGTTATTGAAATAAATGACATTTTAATAGATCAGGAGTTTCATACGTGCACGTTAAATTGGTATAAATTGCTGATGTAACTGCACAGCTAATAGAAATATGAACCCGTTGTTTTATGAAAACCCCAGGATTTTACATTAAAACGAATAACAAATGTTTGTGTGCTTAGTTATAATTCAAGATTATCAGAATTAAAAAGTTACAGATTTTATGAATACTTAATACCACAAGCTTGGATACAAGCCCGTATAGAATCCATTTTTCAAATTTATGGGAACGAATACAACAGTTTTAATGAGTTTACCAAAGTACATTTATCAGTTTTCCAATACTTTGAAGTTCTTTTCGAATAAACATATCTGCAATAAATATTTAGAAAACGCGAAGGAGGGACAAGGTAACAAACTATTATTGAGGACAATTCCACAATTTCCAGCATTGAATCGCTTTTACTGGGCCGAGAATTGTTATTGTTAACATCTCTTTGTTATGAGGCACGTCAAGATTGAGAGAGGAGCACAGAAACATTTTCCACCTTACAATGGAATGTATTGTTCGCAAGAATACCAGTAAATTAAAGAAACCTGAGTAGCAAGGTCTACCAAATCGTTTTTTGGCTATTCCCGAAATTCTAACGCTTTCCACGACCTTTTGTAATCGTCATAAACTTTAGTAGTAAGCAAAATTACCATAAAAATTTAGTTAATTTTTAGAAAACCCCACTAGTCTAAACGTTTAATTCGCTATGTCTCTAAGACTTCCTTTTCTACCACGTCGCTGCTAATAATCCCTATTTGTTTCCACGTTTATTGTTCTATTATTGTCTTTCTCAGTGGACCTTGTAGAGTATAGCACATAGCAGAAAATTGGCGTTTGTACAGTAGATATCGTTGAAAAGGAAGTATTTCTTTCGTTTTTGAATTTATTATAATTAATATTTTGTTAATATGAAGGAATTTAATTTTTATCATTTAAGACCAGGGCTAGGCAACCCGCGGCCCTCTATGACTTTTCATACGGCCCGCATAATAATTCATAAAACAACCTATCGTCCTGTTGCGGCGGCATCTGTTTTTTATTTTTACTCATGATTTTATTATAATTATTAATAGCATCTTAACTAAGTTGGGAGGAGGAAGAATTGTCACACTACTCGCTATATTTTTTGTAACACTTTTCCCATGTTGTATACTAGAACCTACCACAACCCCAATAGCTCGTGCGTACTCATTGGAAGGATAGTGACTGCCACCACGCTAGCTGGCATGCTAAAAGGAGGGTACATATCTACAGCGTCGCCACTCCGGCTCTAATGTTTTTCCCACAGGAGCCACCATTTATTGATTACTCAAGTGGCTCGATCCCCCGGAAAGGTTGCCCCCCCTTCCTTAGGAGTATTTAACAGTTCAAAATCGTGAAATACACTAGGAGGAAGGTGTTTCTCGGTTTTTCTCTTTTCTTCTATATAGGTGCGCAATTATTTCAAAATCTCTGTGTTTATTTTAAATAATTGGTTTGCTAATATGCTCTTCAACGGATGCGGTGTTCAATTACATTTTAAATTGTTTTTGTAACATTATTCAACCTAATTGTAAATTTTAAACTCTCCTGTATCAATTATCAATTCTCTAATATAAAAATTGTTTACAATTACGTGCCCTTGAATTCATTTAATTACTAGCGTGAAATGCTTGGCCAAGTACAAGGATTTGTTACATTTCAAAATTATCGTGCGTGTATTTAATATTATGGGTTCCTAAACGTCTTTTGAAGTTTTCAAAATCAACAGCATTTTAAAATTTAACGGAAAATTGAAATAATCGAATGTTCTAAAACTGCACGGTGCGACCAAAAAAGATTTCATTCGGTCGCCTGAGGAATTAAATTGCAAGTCTCTGATTAGTTCCTAATTTACGAAACCACCATCACCAACACACACCAGACTGTTTAATCAAAGCCATGCGGGTTTTGTTCCAAAGGCGATTGTGATTAGTTTTTTTCTTAATAGCACCGTTTAAAGGCGTAAGCATTATCACTGAAACTGTAAATATAAAAACACAAACAAAATAACTAAAATTGCGAATGTTTGTGACCATGGGTTTGGGTTTGCTGGGCTTTAATTCAAGTAAGGGTCGAGTTTAAAGGTGTCGGGTCACTTGCACCTAAGAAAAATATCAACAAGAATTAAGATCTCATTTACAGCCATCCTTGTAGCTCATTAGTCATTGCGACACCCAAATTTCACCAACCACTGATGTGGGCGGCAAAATATGTATTACAACATATACTAATGTTTATTATAATTAAATGTTATCTTTACTTATATTATGAACATTACTTACAGAGAAAACATGTTTGTTGAATTTCCATTCTGAATTTATGGCGGTTGTTGTATGTAATATGCACAAATATTTACCTAATTGCTAGTATTTTCAAATTCTTCGACATAAACTATCTAAGGATTAAAGCGTTAAATTTTTACTTTACTTAACGAGTATTTTAACACATCTAAAATACCTTCAACGTGTAATTCTTTGCCGGATTTTATTGGATATTCCACTAAAGTGGAGGAAGCGGTTGGTAATAAACAGTTGCATGCTTCAAAATAAGTTTTTATTATTCTTAAATATCTGAGTGGCATATCACTCGCATTTAGCACATTCGTCATTTCCTAAGCCCCTGTAAAATGTCTAGGAAAGTTAACATTTATATCTAAGGAAGACTATTAAGTAAAGTTTAAAAATAAATACAAAATACTCACAAAAATGAAAGTACCAACAATAACACATAAGATTACTGGTCGGCGCACTTTGGATGTTGCACTGAACAGTGAGCTGCAAGGATGGGCGCAAATGAAGCCATAATACTTGTTGATATTTTCAGGGGCGCAAGTCAGCCGAAAATGGCGGTGGACGCAAGTGAGCCTATATCCAGTTTAAACAATGAAACCTCTTCTGAAAGACATGCTCTCCATGGAGTATGGGCTTGACCGGGTGATCCGATCGGGATATGATGTCAATCGCGTATGGGTGTAACCAGTTTAGATCGAGTCCGGGTAAGATTTACGTACCGAAACCTGGTTTCCCGTTCAGAAAAGATTGGTTGGGTTTGGTTTTGTGTGTATGATATGATTTACGTTGGGTACGCGTCCTTTTGAAATAACATAACCCTGTTTTAAGACAAGCGTCTCGCTGACCGTATAATTTGGTTGGAATTAGTCGAGACGTCAAACAGATTCAGGATCGATTAGGTTTAGGACGAGTACGAGCGGCGTATGTTTCCGTGGCGTATAGGTGTTGACAGAGTTATCAAATTCGATCGCGTGTGGGTTTGATCGAGTCAATATCAGGTGGGATCTAAAGGGCGAAAATCTGGTTTCACAAACGTTTCTATGGGGAAATGTTTAAAACTGGACATGATCCTGGTGCGAATCCAGTTTGATAGATGTTGGAGTAAGGCCTGCAAAGCCAAACAGTACCTTACGAAATGGAGAATGGACTAAGAATAGCTATGGCATACAATATGGTAGCCCTGGAGATAGCAAGAGTCCTAGCTAGAAGAATGCCGGTGAAACTGATAATAAAAGAACGAATTCAGGTATATAATGGAAGCAACAGAAACAAAAGGTAGATCACAGACATAGACGAAAACCTTGCCGATAAAAGGAAGCATACCAATAATGCTGGAGGATGAGGGAAAGTTGAACGCTGTAGAAAAATACATTCCAAAAGCGTTGGAGATAAACGAGAAGGAGGATAGAGAAAGAGAACTTTAACATCAATATTAAGACAGTCGTACCTCGAAGTAATGCGATAGGTGGTTCCGCGGTGATGGTACAGAAAGAAGAGTTTTAGTGCAGGAAAATCCCACAGTCCCCGTGCCATCGAGTAACTCATCACAACATGTTGATCAGGTTCAGGCTTAAGCGATTATGCGGCTACTGGTCGGGTTGATACGTGGCAAACCCGTAAAGGTTCAAGTGAAACTTGCCGAATCCCTTAAGTATTCTGTAATGTTCCAACGTGCCATTCCAATGTACTGGTGCTACTCGATGGGGACTTGCATTGCCAGATGTAAAGAGCGATCGAAAATAAAATTAGAGCTATGAACGTCAAAATATATGTCGCAGGTAACTGCATGGTTATGTAGTGTTTCATGTCAGAGATTATATAGGGCTAACTTCACGCTACTTACGAACAAGTAAATAAGGTTAGGTTATTAAATACCAATGTCATTGTCAAATATCAAATACTGGTATGCACCACCAACTGTCTGGCTGTAACGAAAATAATTCTCAACGATAATTGCTTCTTGTATTGCAGTGTTATTGAGAAGTTATTAAATTTTTACGTTTTATTAATTTGATGTTGATATGTTCTAACCAAACTTTATTTACTTGTTCGCGAATATCCTAAAGTTAGCCACGCGAAACACTACAAAGTGATTTTTTAAAAAGTCAATTGCAGTAGCCTAGGGATTGTCCCGTCTATATTAAGCTTTAGAATCTGACAATATGAAAATTGTAACAGCATAGCTGTTAGCTTGACGAAAAACCTGTAATCTACTTACCTTAATAAATTACAAATCAGTTGCAACTAAATACTTGTTCATTTTCACATTTTGATGGGACAAAATTTTTAACTACCTGAACTGTCACACAGTTTGACATACAGGTAAATGTCATTCAAAGCTCATTACAGCTGACTGCAGACGGAATAGCTTTTTTTTTAGACTTGCTGCAATTGATTTTTTAAAAAATCACTTTGTACATAACCGCGCAGCTACGACATACCTATGTGTTGAGGTTCACCGCCAGCTCTAATTTTTTTTTCGGTCGCTTGGCGTACTTATGTTTGTAGTTTAGTTACATGTAATAACATAATTCAGTTTCCTTTCTAAATTTTGTAGGATCAGATCGGGTAGGTCAATCTTGTGAGTCAAAAACCAATCAAAGCAATTAATTTAAACTACTCAAAAATGAATAGGGATATTGCAGTGTAAGACACTTAAGAAGCACAGATAATACAATAATAATAGGTATAGAAAATAAACTCAAAAGGTGGACTCAATACGTCAAAACACTATTTCACGAAGACCGACCACCTCCACCTTCATTGGAGGGTGTAAACGAATTAGAACCCGAAATAACTAAAGTCGAAATAATACGTGCTATAAAATTACAGAACAACAAAAAAGGCTGCAGGACCCGACACATCTATGAGGAAGTACTTACAGTAACAGCATAACAAGGTGGCTCCAGCTTCAAACTGCTTAGAACAATATTTAACGCAATTTACACCACGGGGAAGATCCCTACTAGCTGTCTGAAATCTACCTTCATCACTCTGCCTAAAAAAAACAGTTCATCCCAATGTGACAACTACAGAATTATTAGCCTCATGTCACATGTATTGAAAATATTCATACGGATAATATATACAAGAATATATCAGACATACGAAAATCAAATAGATTAAATACAATTTGGGTTTAGAAATGGGGTTGGCACGCGCGAAGCTCTATTTGCCCTAAACATCTTAACACAACGATGTCGAGACATGAATCAAGACCTATATGCCTGCTTTGTAGATTACCGTAAGGCGTTTGACTGCGTACAACATGAGAAAATAATTAACATCTTAAAATCAACTGGTGTGGATAGAAGAGACATACAGATTATCACCGAGCTGTACGGGAACCAAATGGCCAAAGTAAGAATAGACCAGGCAGTCACTGATACTATTCAGATCAAAAAGGGGTCCGACAGGGTTGCGTGCTATCACCGCTTCCTTTTAACATATATCAGTGACACTTTTTAAAGAAGCACTCGATGAAAATCAGGCGCAGTCTAGGTTAATGGAAAAATAATAAACAATATACAATATGCCGACGACACAGTCATCATAACACGCAATCCAGATAAGTTGCAACAAATAATGCACAATATAGTTCAACAAGGTGAGAGATTCGGCTTATTTATGAACATAACCAAGCCAAAAGTAGGTAAATGTATTGTCAAAAACACCAACAGACGTAATAGCCATATCAATCAGTTACAACATTATAGAACAAGTGATTAATTGTAAGTATCTTGGGACCACAGTGAACCAACACTGTGACTAGACAAAAGAAATAAAATCGAGAATCGAATAGACAAGAAAAATATTCGCCACGAGAAACTTCTTTGTTAGACCGGACCTAAGACTAGAATTGAGAATTCGTCTGCTAAGATGCTATGTATTACCAGTACTCCTCTATGGGTGTGAGAGCTGGACCCTTCACCCCTTCATGGAAAAAAGAATTGAAGTCTTCCAAATGTACCTCTGCAGACGCATGCTCAAGATATCATGGACGCAAAGAGTGACTAACGTCGAAGTACTCACTCGCATGAAGAAGCAAAGCAAAAACTACTGCTCACAATTATGGAAAGAAAAATTTGATATCTAGGTCACATCATGAGGGGAAGTCGGTACGAACTTCTCCAACTTATTATTGAAGGCAAAATCCAGGGGAAACGATCAGTCGGAAAGCCGCAGAACTCGTGGCTGAAAGATCTACGCCGATGGTTCGGCTGCACATCAATTAAAATCTTCCCAGCAGCGGTGTCTAAAACAAAGATGGCTATTTGGATCGCCAGCTTCGAAGGGAGATGGTGTGAGAAGAAGAGGAAGACACTTAAAGGCAGCACCAATTGCATTTATAATAAAAAACCACCAAAACAACATAATCTAACTTCTTTTTAGTAATGAACATGTAAATTACAACAAAGGTACGTGTGAAGAAGAAACTTAACAATAATATAATGAAAATAGTTACTGTCTCTTTTCATTTAACTCAAATTTATTAAATTCTAGAGGAAGGTCACCAAACCCGGACCCCCAGTTACTTTTAGGTTTTTAAAAATTTAAAATTGTTAAAAATTACCTTTGAAAGCATGTAATTTATACTTCATAATGTTATTTACTATATATGTTTTACTTACAGCAAAAAAAAAACAACAATTAAAGAAATATTTATTTTTTTTTTAAAACAGTACACTTTGGCAATTTAGACAAAGGGGTGCCTAATGTGGACCCCCCTTAATAATCCTAAATAATTGTCATATAAAGGTCGGATATAGGATATAATCAAAGAAAACGCGGTACAAAAGCAATTTACTTATTTTTAAAAAAATCAAAACATGGTACTTAATTAAAATTTGTAGTGTTTGGTTATTTACAAAAGTCACAAATGCAGACATCCTTGTCAGCTTGCTTTTTTCCAGCCTAACTTCTTTTTGCGGACAGCATCGATAGCTTTGGCCATGTCGGCAGTGTTCCACTTTCTTAATGTCTTGGCCATTATATCTTCATGGAATCTGCAACATAATTCCATGAAGATAATCTAATGATAATTTGGAGCTTTCAGCACAATCAAATAAGGGGGTCCACTTTAGGCATCTTGTGGGGGTCTGGATTACGCAACTACTGGCCAAATATTCGATAGCGAATTATTTCGTTAATATAACTACTACGTAAACGGCAATGAGATAAATAAAAAGCCCTAATATTACTCTTTAAAAATATATATAGGTATATAGGCTTACCTGTCAAATAGTGCACAATACTTGCGACTTTTCACCACCAAGTAAAACTTTCACTTTTCACAAAAACATGTTATGGCGGACTGACAAGCAACAAGTGAAGCGGGTAACGCCAGCGATTCACAAGTATGCGGCCGCATCCAGAACTATTAGTTTCGGTCGTTCTCGGTAGGTTACAGACAACTGCAGAGCCAGAATGAAGGGGGTCCGCTTTAGGAGGAGGGGTCCGACTTTGGTGACTTTCCTCTAATACCGAGTAGCACCTCCTCTGGCAGTAATAACTGCTCTGCACCTTGCTGGCATACTCTCAATGCAATTATCAATATGCTCTTGTGGAATTTGATGCTACAGTACCGGCAATAAATCCCTCAGCTGTTGCCTTGGATTATGATGATCCAGCTGTCTCTGCAAAAGGTCCCATGCATACTCGATCGCGTTGAGGGCTGGAGATAGCGGAGGAAGAGCAAGATGGTTTATTTCCTACTCTCGAAGCATCTCTAAAATAACCCGAGCACGATGCGGCCTTGCGCTTTCCTCAAGAAATACGAAATATTCAGAACATGTCCATAATGATCTCTTGGGCATAACGTTGGCCCGTGAGTGTACCATTAAAGATACGGAGGCCAGTGCGCCACCTTAAAAAAATTTCAGCCCATACCATAAGAGTAAGACTACCACCACCAATGACTGGTTGGATATACCGAGGTAAGGTACGCTGTCCGGCACTACGATACAATCTTCTATAGGTATCAACCCACTGTGTCGCTTCTTGAAGTCTACGTCTTGACCATTCCACCCGATGTCTTCGTTGAACCACAGTTCTTGCAGGACATTACAGGGGGAGGTATGTAGTCGAGACTCGATTTCCTGTGGCATTCTGCAGCACTTGCTGTAGATGTCGAGCATTTGAAAAGGGATGCATTCTTGCATTAATTACCAGAAGTCGATCCTTATGAGGTGTTGTGATGCGAAAAGATACACTTCCAGGCTTTCTTGCAGTCGCACCTGTTTCTTTAAGGCGTGGCGCGAAAGGGCATGTGAAGTTCCTAACATATCAGCAATGTCGACCTGGCGACCTCTTCTTTGGTGCACAGCAACGGCTAAATGTCGTTGTTCTATTGCTAAATGGTTTCTTTGCATTGATATTTATTAATAAGAACACCAATGTAACACACGAATTAAAAAACAATGAACGTAAAAGATCTTAAGAACGCAGGAAAGATTATTCATTTAAACACACAAACTCGACTTGACACTCTTTTTGTTTTTTAATATCAAACATTGCTGCTTGCTTTTATTATTAATAATAGACAACCATTAGCCCCCAAATACAAACATATATACTTCATATTACAATATCTCTATTCATTTTTGTGTAGTTTATGTTTAAGTTAGTGTATGATCAAAACTGAAATTTGAAACTCCAATCTGAAACCGGGTCTTGGTTTAAAATCAGGTTCAAATTTGAAACCAGAAACGGGTTTGAAACTGGGTCCGGGTATGAGGTAGCATTTGGGTCGAGCCGGGTTCAAAAATCTAGATCCATTAACAGTGTGCCAAGGTTCCAAACCCCCCCATATGTTTAGAAAAGTTTTGAAGAATAAAGGAACAATTTTTAAACAGAAAATAGTAGTAAAGTTTCGATCTTATTGATACTACACCGGTAGTAAATGACGTGCACAGAGCACAGAAAAAATTGAAATAGATTCGAAGCTCAGGTATACTCATATCAATTCAAACAAGTTTCGAAGGTGTCAAATTTACAGTAATCTGGTACAATCAGAGTTTCGATTGTATCGGTTGAATTAATTAAGTCGGTTAATGTGACGTTGGCAGAGTAAATTTGTTCAAATAATTTTGCATGGAAATCTCACTAAATTATTACTATATTATGGAATGGTAGGGAGATCTTACATTCTATTGTGGTTTATTTATTTAAACAATACCAAAGTAAATGTAGAATGAACGAAGTAGCACCTTCCTCTGCTAAAAATACCAGCGCTAATATTTATACGGTTATTAAAACACAAGTTCAATGTTTACTTTAAGAAGTTACTGTTCTGATAAAGTAAACCCAATTTATCTTCACGGTGACAATTCGACATTGACCTCTTAACACCCACGAAATTTTTTTGTGTCTATCTCTGCATGTCGAAATGGTCGCGTCTGCCAGCTTTTCAAATATGGCAAAATGGCGGTTTCTTGTTTATACAATTGCACATTAGCGGAAGAAAAATATGGGCGAGGGATTCGCTTCGTACATTTGTCTGAATATCCAAAACAGCCGCACTACTCAAGTATTCCACACATTAATCTTAATATTTCAACATTTTACAAAACGGGACGAAAACCGCGCAGGACCAAAAACATGGCTGTCGGCGATGGCATCAAGCAGTCGACTGTGGACGCGCGCGAAGTGAACACGATCCGTTATCCGTTTCCTGCTTTGTGTGAACCAACCAGTGTCGCGACGCCGGTCGAATGCCAACGCAAAACAATTTGACTTCCCGATAATCGAAAAAGTTTTAATGTTACGGCCGCATTTTCCTCACATCATCGAGTATACTCCGAAACTTTCTGAGCTTCGTGATTTATAATTTCAACAACAATATTAATGGTGATACAAAATTTGAAAAAAAAAACAAATTAATGGGATGAGACTGGGAAAAGTACCCTGCATGGGGGTGAAACGTGAGACCCGAAGAAATCTAAGTGGAAACTAGCGCAAACGTTATGTTAATGCACGATTTGAAAGAAGCTTTAATTACGACTCTCGGAAGCTCAGCGGCAGCTTTTAACCGAAAAGCACTTATCGGCGAAGAATCGCGCACTAATGGCAATTAATGCGGTTTTTAAGCACAGTAAACTGAATAGTAATTTGAACGAAGCTTGAACACAAGAAGATTAATCACTCGCGACAGAAAAAAGGTGATAAGAGTGCGCACCTTCCCGACACACATTTCGGCCCAAAAATAATAAATACGGCGATGTTTATGGCTGCTTAACAAAACAAACGGACGAGCACTTCTAAAACATTTAAGTTAATGAAAGCCTTAGAACATTGGTTTTCTGCACATGGATTTGTGTAATATTTCCGAAACGAAAATATTACTAAAATGATTCTTTTATTTTGAGAATTATAGTGAACGATTCAAATACTGTCTATAAAAGTTCTGCGCCCAATTAAAGTGAAAACTCTATTTTTATCAAAATAATTAACTAAATAAATGTGACTAAATGTGATTCATAACGTACTTGATGTGATGGAGTGTTAATATTGGAAAAATATCAATTTTCATAGTTTCACATCCTTTTTGATGGAAGTTCCCCGTGTTATATGAAAAGTAAGTATAAAAAGAGCTCTGTGTTTTCCCAGCCTACGGCAATGCTTTTAAGCCCGAGTCTGAAAAATGATAAAGCTGTTTTTATCAGATCTAGCGGACATATCTGCATTCCCGACATTAGTTATAAATCTGTTCACATGGCACTATACAGAGGAAATGAATCTGCAGTGAACGCAGTAAACGTATGAAATGTATGTGACTGTTAACATCCGGAATATTCCTTTTAATTTTCATGATCTACGATACGAGATGTTTTAAGCCAATTTTTCCTGGTAACTATTACGTTGCGCAATCTTGGCCGTAGTAAAAATATCTCCGTAAGATATTCCAAAGCCGTTTGCTAATGAGTATTCGCCATTAAATGCGAGATTGGCAATTGAGCTTGTAAATTAGTTATTAGGTATGAGGGGTTGCGTAACTACTATTTGGAAACTACTGGAATTTGATTAAGATACCACCGCGCTACTAATAAGTAATAAATTTAAAAGGGGTTCACCATCATTTCAGAATCATCTGCTTAAAATGAATGATAATTACACGTACTGTTATTTGAAGTTTGATAATTTTTAAAATAGTATTTTGATTTGCACATGTTCGTAAACAAAATGTAAAAAATGGAGTGTTTTAGCACTTCTAATTAGAACATGTACGTTTCTCGTGCCTAAATTTTTTATTCTTTAGTATTTGTGTATCTATAATAATTAAAACAATATACAGGGTCTGAATTTGAAAGCGAACGATGTGTTACATCCTTGGAAGTAAAAGAGGTTTTGAAAATTTCTAAACCCGTTTCTACAACATGAAGGGGCATCGGCATGGCACATAAACTAACCTTCCCCATACAACTCCGTAAACTCCCTTAACAAACAATTTTTAACAACACTCACATTGTGATACATCTAAAAATGTTTTACAAAATTCTATTTAATAGATATCCAGATCTGAACCCCAGAGACTTATTTCTATGGGGTCCCTTAAATTTTGTTGTCTAAGAAAACTTAGCCTCAGTCCATTGCACAACTGCGACAAGGAATAATTCAGGAGTGCGACGATCTGTTCAGTGACAAATATTCCAAAATGTTCCAGGAGAATTTTAGAGTAGACTATGCTATTGCCTAAAAAATAATGGAAATCATTTTGAAAATTTAATCTAATATTTTGGAATTTGGATTAAAATTATTGCTTCTTGGCTTTTCATTTCTTAATTTTACCGAAACGAACAATATAGTAGCTAAAAATGTTCAATACATGTGTTACTTGCAGAGATATAACACATTGTACGTTTCAAATTGACATCCAGTAGATTTATCTTTACATAGAATATTTTAAGCTGAAGCTATGGAATCCGTAGCCGATTATTAATAACACCTGCGAAACACTGTTTGTAAAAATATATTGTACGTGGCATTTCATCAAAGTACGAAATCTGTAATACTTCAAACCAGAAGCAGAATTGTTGGATGATAAATTTTCAGCGATATATCCCAAGTGACTCAAAATAAGTACAATACGCTACTGACCTTGAACAACTGAACAAAAGCTGTAATAATAGCTTATTTGGAGTGTAGATTTTTATCTTTTTGTTGTTTTTTGTAACCGCTACTGATTATTTATTTTAACATGAGTTCGTTCACATGGGGCTTCTAGTTTACGCAATGAATAGTGTTTTTTATAGCGTTTGATCTTAACTGCTTTATTGAGTTTTCATTATGTGGTTTAGATTTATAGTTGCTAGTATTCAGGTAATGCATTTCTCATTCCCTATATATCAATTTTCAAAAGTATAACCTACAAAGAAAAAACACTACAGAGTGATCAGATAGGAAGCGTATTAGAAAACAGTGCAGAAGCCATAAGCAGACTATTAAACTTTATCAAACAAACAGGGCTATGGAATTTGATATGAAATAAACACCTACAATTCTAAAGTGTCAAAAACCAATGTAGTTAGGGTACTATTTAAAATAAAGTACTATAAAAAAAAAATTTTTTCATCAAGTTTCAGCTCAGAACCACTCATTTGGAAGGGTGTCACAATTTGATAATTTAACGGCAGGTGTGTCGGTCGCTTTACAAAGATCGCAGAAGAAAACATTTTCATAGATTTTATTGAATAAGTTCTTAGCTTTTCAAATTCATTGTATTTCTGTTTCATTAATTAGAATATTTATTGTGTTTAATAAACCCCTTTTTCTTGGTTTATAAATTATTATATGTACCCTCCACGAATTAAAGAAAATTACTATGTTGGTGTTCGAACTTTTTTATATTGAGGGGATGAAAAAGATGGATGGCTTATATTTTAATTTTGTTAAATTTCTATTAGAGCTACAACCTCGAATGAAGCTTTGCTCTAAAACAGGTCTCAAAAGAAGTATAGCTTAGGGCCCCATTCGTCTTAAATCCGGCCCTGGTTAATGTCTGTACAAACATTTTTCGATACCACTTTATTTTTCAGATACAAGTTACGAAGTAGGGGAAAGGCGGATAAGAGTACGCACTTAATAATCATTAATTAACTACAAGTAAATAAAAAATGGTGAAGGCACAAAACTTTTACTATAATAAACTGAACACATAGACTACAAACTAACATAATAAAAAAAATAAAATCATTTTGATTTTCGAAAGCAAATGCATTTTCTTAAAATTTAACATGTGCGAACTCTTAGATCCTGTGATAGCAAAGAGTTCGCAACATAATGGACAAAGAGTTCGCAGGCATCTTCGTTTATATTATTCGCACTTTTCACACAAAAACTGACCAAGTCCCGCATAAACTGTGCATTCTTCGTGGTACCAGGTTTGGCACTTGTCGCACATAATCCAATCTGTTTCCGGGGGATCTTTATACATTTCATTGCATTTTGGACATTTAGTTTCTTGGCTCTTTGTTTTTTTTTCTTGTTAGCACTTGCTGCTTTTGCGCCACTAAATCCAGGAAGTTTACGTTTAGCTGATTTGGCCTTTATTGCCAAATTAGCCTCTAGCTCATTTTTGTATGGAGAGTCGGTGAGCATCTCGGATTTTTTCGAATTTCATCTATTGCCTGTCTTAGGCGCCGCTTTTGGAAGTGGTTTAATGTCTTTTGGTGAAACGTATGGTGATGGAGTTGATGCAGATGATGTTGATGGTGTCTGAGATGTGGCCTCTCTGGAACATGGTGTAAGATTCGATACAGAAGACGTTGAAGAACTAGGTAAAGGGTCCAATACAG
>JABXWE010021316.1:0-12807 GCA_014611495.1 Limonius californicus | reverse complement strand
ATTTTCACTTGACAGTTAGTAAAACAAAAACTAAGCAGGTTTATCACCGTGAAAATACAGCGACAAGCTATATTTTCACTGTAGTTCCGATTCTATTGGCTGAATTTCAAAATTTGAAATCCACTGATTGGTTGTTAAGCAAGGAGATATATTGTCGAAATTATACAAGGTAACTTAACTAAATTGATCGTTCTAATTGGTTGAAAATTATACGAAAAAAATAATCACTAAAATACAAACACTTGTAGCAGGCTGTATAGAATTTGGGACAAAATAAAAATGTTTCAGAATGGAGTAGCTGATTTAGATAATAATTAGGGATTCATTTGAAAGAATAAAAAGTAAAATAATTATTATTTATAGATGGCTATTTAGTGTGGGATTCCTTCATATTCTACTTGCTATTAGAAGTTGTTCTGCATAATTTACATATAGGGGTGTTTGGTATAGTCAAGGCATAGTACCAGTAGTTTTTTAATTAAACACCCCCATATATTATTACATTTTTTTATTACTTACCTAATGATAGACTATTGCAATGATTATAACAGTCTAAATCGTGTCTTTATGACGCTATTCAATACTGGATGTATGGTAAACCAAGCCAAACCGTACACACAAAAAAAAAGAATAACATACAGAATGTGCCATTAAAAAATTAATGTGAATGTTTTAATTTTAGCAAAAATTAAAAACCCTAACGGTAAATTTGTTTTTAAAATAGGTACTACTTGCCTAAGGCTCACATCACTTGAATATACGAGGGTATTTTTTAAATAAGGTCCGTTGGGAATGAGAATGAGAATGACGCGCGATCGCCGCAGTGCGCTTGCGCGTCTGCTCCCAGCATGCTTTGAGCGCGTTTAGACGCCGTTTGCAGCCGTATCATCCATCTGTCTGCTGAGCTGTAGAAGTTTATAATGTTTAAGAAAATTGAGTCGCCCGCCGACTGTCAAATATGATCTGTAATTCGATTCTTAAATGCAAGAAACTTGGCAGCAGCGGAAATTCACCGTCAGATTTGTGAAGTTTACGGTGATAATGCTGAGGGTCAGTAAAGTTCGAAAGTGGGTGAGAATGTTCCAGGACGGGCGGGTTAAAATGCATGATGAGCATGGCAACTGTCTTTTGGACAGGAAAGGGATTTTGTTAGTGGATTTTATGCCGAGAGGCACCACAATCAATTCTGATGCGCATTGTGTGACCTTGATAAAGCTCCGGCGTGCCATACAAAACAAGCGGCGTGGCCTACTGTCTTCCCGTGTGATGTTGCTCCATGACAATGCAAAGCCACATGTTTCTCCACAAACACAAAGTCTAATCAGGTCTTGTGGATGGGAACAACTGAATCATCCACCTTACAGTCCAGACCTTGCACCCAGTGATTTTCACTTGTTTCGGTACTTAAAGGAGTTCCATGGTGGTCAGCCGTTCAACGATGACGAAGAAGTGAAAACTGCAGTCATGGATTGGGCTTCTTCACAGGCGGCAGATTTCTTTGACGTCGGAATTCAAAAACTTGTTGAGCGGTATGACAAATGTTTGAACAAAAATGGAAATTATGTAGAAAAGTAGATAAAAGTATGTAGAATATAGAAAAAATATATTTTAATGATATTTACAGTATTTTTCTTCTTACTAAAAAACGAACCTTATTTAAAAAATACCTCTCGTGTAATAACGGTATATTACACATACAAATGCATTAAATTTATATGTGAAACTCATTTTGTAAGTGAAAATGTAATACATCTGCAGATGCTAGAAATGAAGACATCAAATTGAGATGGAAAAAAATTAAGACCAGTTTGACAGAGGCAGCGCAAGAAGCGCTGGGTACGAGAATTGTAAACAAAAGCAATAAAAACACCAATAAAACACCATGGTTCTACAAAGAGGTTAAAGAAAAGTGCCAGTTGAAGAAGAAGGCATATCTCAAATACAGATCCGTCCGAACAGCAGAGGCGTACGAAGAATACAAAATAATTCGAAATGAAGTCGCCGCATGTGTGAAACGAATTAAAGACGAATATTGGGAAAGATTTTCAAACCGATTAGAAGGAGATTTTTATGGCCTGCAAAAACAAATATGGCAAATGATAAGAACACAACGCAAAGAGGTTAATGAATTAATAGAAAGTACCCAAATAAAAGAGGAAAGCTGGATTAATTACCTAACAGACCTGTTTAAAGAAAACACTGATGAAATAGAACTGAACACACCAGAGATAGTTGTTAACGATGATGTACCTACAGAGGAAGCTGATGTAGAGAATGCATTAAGAACGTTGAAAAACAGAAAATCACCAGGTCAAGACGGAATTCCAAATGAGTTATTAAAATACGGAGGCCACACTCTTACAGAACATCTCACAAAATTAATCCAAAAAATCATAACCCATCATAGAATACAGAATGTTGGAGAGCAAGCACTACCATACTACTGTTTAAGAAAGGGGACAAGAAAGAACCAAACAACTACCGAGGAATTAATCTCCTTGATACAATGTTAAAATTAACCACAAAAATTATATGTAACAAGATCAATTCAATAATATCCCTATCCGACGAACAATAAGGTTTTCGAACAGGAAGATCTTGTACAGACGCAGTGTTCGTGTTAAGACAAATTGTAGAGAAATCGCTGGAATACAACAAACCAGCGTTCCTATGTTTTATTGATCTGCAAAACGCATTCGACCGAGTACGACTTAAAGATATTATATTCCTGCTGTACAATAGACGAATTCCTATGAGTCACATTAAAACCACAGAAAACATATACACAAAAAATAAAATACAAGCTAAAATCCAAGGCAAACTCTCAGAACCAATCCCTGTGGGACAAGGCATTAGGCAAGGGGACTCTCTAAGCCCTTTACTTTTTAACATCGTTATGGATGAAATTATAAGAAAAGTACGCAATGAAGAAGGATATAAAATGGGAAACCAGCAATTAAAAATACTGTGCACCGCCGATGATGCCGTGCTAGTCGCAGAATCCGAAGATGCTCTTCAGAGACAGTTGCATCAGTGTGATGTCTTAGTGTATCACTAGATGGCGCTACATTACAAGTATTCATAAGGTAAATGTAACAGTTATGTATTATTATTCATTTTGCATTCACAAGAATAAAGTGAAGTAAGATTACAATCTTTATATATATATCATACATCATAACATTTGGCGACGAGGAAAATCGAGGAAAATCACTTGTGGAACTGGAGAGAGCAGTATCGAAAGATATTTTTTTATATTTTTGCTTCATTCGAGGTAGGGACGAGCCACATAACCTCAAAATCCAGACCGCATGGAATTTATTTTGCCTAATTTGAGTAATTAGCCAAGTATTTTAAATTTGCTAACAATGGCTAAACCAATTTTCGGCATGATGCATGAATTTAACGTTAAAGAAGATTGGATGTTGTACAGAGAGAGGCTTGACCAATTTTTTGAAGCCAACGCAGTCGTAGACGAAAAGCAGAAGGTTGCTATGTTAATAACCACAATCGGAGCGTCAACATACAAGATTCTCAGGGACCTGTGCGATCCATCGTTACCCAAGGATAAGAAGTACGAGGATATTTGCACCATGTTAAAAGAACACTTTGCTCCACGCGTTTCAGTATTCAAGGAGAGAGTGGAATTTTACGATGCTAAACAAAAGAAAGCCGAGAGCATCAACAATTGGTATATACGCATAAAAAATTTAGCAACAAATTGCAATTTTGGAAATCGTTTAACGGACCTAGTGAAGGATAAATTTGTCACGGGAATGTTACCTGGCAGAATATTGGACCGTGTATGCGAGGAAGATATGGTGACCAAAACGTTGGACGATATCAAGAATACAGCTCTGAGTAAGGAGGCAGCTCTGCAGAATGTCAAGGTGAAAGAAGAATTTTTTTATTCTAGGGGAGGCCCAAGCACCAGAGAGAATCCAACTACACAGAACACCAGAGGGGATCCAGCTACACAATACCTGCCACAAAAGGACAAAACAATGGTGAAGAAGGAAACTAAAAGAGAAGTTTGCTTCGCTTGCGGTAAAGGTGCACATCATTTTAAATTTTGTAAATTTAAGAGGTATAAATGTACAACTTGCTCTGTATATGGTCACATTAGCAGTGTGTGTCCAATGGCTAAAGATAGCTCAAAATCAATTCAAAGAAAACAAAATTTTTTGGAGCATGAGAACAGTAGTGATTTTGAAGGTGACGATTTTGGTACAATTTGTTCGATGTTGAGCAATCTGCAGCTTATTGTAAGAAAATAGATCCATTTACTATTGTACTGAAGGTAGAGAATATCGAAATGAAATTTGAAGTGGACACAGGTGCCAGCGTTTCGGTGATCTCAAAAAGTTGTTATTTAGAGAACTTCAGAAATCATAAATTAAATAAATCCAATATCAGATTATTATGTTACAATGGCAAAGAAATTATGCCTGTAGGATCAGTATTACTTAAGTTATGTTATAACTGAAAGTTTTAACTGAAATTTTAGTCATAGATAAAGGAGGACCACCACTTATTGGAAGGGATTTATTAGGCAAGTTAGGTGTTACTTTAAATTTGCCAGATGGTACTAAAATTTTAAATAAGTTGGTAGATAATCCATTAAGTAACACTAATGATGCAAGTTTAAAAATTGTATTAAGTAGTTTTGATGAGTTATTTCAAGGAGAATTAGGATGTTATAAGAATTGTGAGGTGTCAATGCAAGTAGTTCAAGGTACTCAACCCATATTTTGCAAACCATATAACATTCCGCATGCTTATAAGCAAAAAGTTGAAGATGAGTTAGTAAGATTAGAAAAAATAGGAGTTTAAGCAGGTAGCAACGAATAGTTGGGGAACACCTTTAGTTCCTATTATAAAAAAAAGATGGTACTATTAGACTTTGTGCAAATTATAAAATTACAGCTAATAAATTTTTAGACAATTTTAATTACCCAATTCCACGTATCGATGATATATTTGCAGCTTTGCAAGGGGGTGTAAAATTCACAAAATTAGATTTAAGCCAAGCTTATAATCAGTTACCTTTAGACAATGAAACAAAATCACTTTTAACATGGAGCACACACAAAGGTATATTTTTGATAGAAAGGTTACCGTTTGGTGTTAAACCAGCGTGTGCAATTTTCCAAAGACAAATGGACATTATGCTACAAGGGTTAAAAGGGGTATGTTGTTTTATAGATGACATAATCGTTACAGGTGCAAATAGAGAGGAGCACTCGAACAACTTAAAAGCGGTATTAAAAAAATTACAGTCGCAAGGAGTCCGATTAAAGTTGGAAAAATGTGTTTTCTTTCAGAAGAAAATTAATTATTTGGGGTACATTATTGACAAACAGGGTTTACATAAAGATGTAACAAAAATTAAAGCTATAAAAGAAGTAACAAAAATTAAAGCTATAAAAGAAGCTCCTGAACCAAAGGATGTAACTCAAGTAAAAGCTTTTATTGGGATGGTGAATTATTATGGTAAATTTATAAAAGATTTGGCGAAAATATTGAATCCTTTGTATGAACTGTTACAAAAAAATAAAGAATTTAAGTGGACACCAAAATGCGAAGAATCATTCATTAACGCGAAAGAAGCGATATCTTCAGAAAACGTATTGGTACATTTTGACCCAAATTTACCTTTTAAATTATCTTGCGATGCATCACAAGCTGGTGTCGGAGCCGTGTTGTCACATGTTTTTGAAAATGGAGATGAGAGGCCAATTGCCTTTGCGTCAAGGGTGTTATCGACAACAGAAAAAAGATATTCAATGGTAGACAAAGAAGCATTAGCAATTTACTTTTCAATTAAAAAGTTTTCACAGTATTTACTAGGACATAAATTTACCTTAGTAACTGATCACAGACCGTTAGTCTCAATTTTTGGAGAAAATAAAGCTATGCCAGCAATGGCAGCAGGAAGGTTACAGAGATGGGCAGCATTTATTAGCAATTATAACTAGGAAATTAAATATGTTAAAGGCAGTTTAAATTCGAATGCAGATGCATTATCGAGAATGCCACTAGACGTAAATTGGTTCGGTATTGAAGAAGAAAAATTAGTAGGTAGTTATTTACATTTTGTAGAAATGGAAACTACGGTAGATAAGGAAGTTATTAAGAGCGAAATAAGAAAGGACGAAATTTTGAGTAAAATTTTTGCATGGATCTGGAAAGGATGGCCAAATTACTTAAGAAAAGAGGAAAAAGAATTTAAACCTTATTTTGACAAACGAGATGAGCTAACATTAGAGAAAGAAACAATTATGTGGGGTCACAGGATTGTAATTCCAAAAAGTATTCAACCAAAGATTTTAAAAGAATTACATACCACACACTTGGGTATTGTTAAGACTAAGGGATTAGCCCGATCATACTTTTGGTGGCCAGGAATGGACTCAGACATCGAGAACATGATTTTATCATGTGAAGTTTGTTTGAAATGTCGGTCAGATCCAGCAAAAGTAATTCCGAAGCTTTGGCCCATTACAACAGAAGTATTTGAGAGAATACATATAGAATTCGCAGGACCATTTAATAACAAACAATTCCTGATTATTGTTGACAGTTATAGTAAATGGCCAGAAGTATATGAAATGTCATCCACAACGACTAAGAATACAATTGAGAAACTCAGGGAAGTTTTTTCGACGTTCGGAATACCAAAGACAATGGTAAGTGATAATTGTTCTCAATTGGTAGCAGAGGAAATGGAGGAATTTTGTAGAAGAAATGGTGTGAAACATATAAAATCTCCACCATATCATCCTACTAGTAACGGGGCAGCTGAAAATTCAGTAAAATCGTTTAAAAATGGACTCCGAGAAGTTTTAATAGATCCACAATATAGTAACATTACATTGTCTACTTTAATTTGTAGGTACTTATTTTGGTATAGAAATTCAATTCACTGTAGTTCAGGGGAATCTCCAGCATTTAGATTGTTTGGACATAATTTAAGAATGCGTTTCGACAGTTTAAAACCAGAACAAGGAACTGAAAATTATCCAGAGGAAAATGAATCTTTAAAAAGCAATAATAGATAATAAAAATAGTGTTGTAAAAGACATAGGAAGTAGAATAGCTGATATCCGCAATAATGATGAGACTTTTGAGAATATAAAGAAAACAGGAATATTATCTAAAGAACAAGAATTAAATGTAGCAAGCTCTCATAGTAATAGTGAGGCTAATGATTATAAGTAAGAAAAACATAGATAGCAATGTATACGTTAGGCAACGGCCCATCCGTAATGTTAAGAAACCCGACAGGTTAAATTTATAACTTAAAAGGGGGAAGTATTGTGATGTCTTAGTGTATCACTAGATGGCGCTACATTACAAGTATTCATAAGGTGAATGTAACAGTTATGTATTATTCATTCATTTTTCATTCACAAGAATAAAGTTAAGTAAGATTACAATCTTTTTATATATCATACATCATAACAGTTTTAACTTCTAATTTGACGGTACTAAATATTCACACAGGACCTCTTAATTTAATCAGGTTTCCCGGAATTTTTTATTGCAACCAAACTACGCCATTCTAAAAGTGCAGTTGGTTTATACAGAAATTAATCCGGCTTTGCGTAGCAAAATTAACAATCACAGGATTCTGAATCTTACTTGACTGTGACAAAAGTATAAACACTTAAAAATCCAATTTTACAGTCAATATACCGGGTACACGGAAATTACAATCCAATTAACCCTACTGAAATTTCTCCAGCTTAAGGCAACAAGATTGGGATCAATATAACACTACAAATCTGCACGAAAAATACTCCGTGACGGAATCTGCAGAAAGTGAGTTCCTACAATCTTGAACTGTTTCGAAATGAAATTACTCCAAAATCAATTCAAGGGTGCAAGCGGGATCTACAAGAATTTGACGTCTCATGAAATTTCTCCGCGTCTTACGGCAAACCTTGTACAGGGTACTCAACACTACGAAACAACAGCAATTATTAATTCTTGGTTACGTCGTTGATTCGGACACCAACTCGCCAAGCCTCAATATTTTCAGACATAAACTTATAACGTGGGTAATCGATTCAAACACCGACACACCCAACGATAAAAGTGTCTGTAACAGGGACAACGGACTACGGGGCACTCAAATGAACGAGCAAAGCAGATTGAATATTTATACTTTACAACCTCACTTTCAAAACGTACTAACAACTCAACAGCTTCTGAACGGCGGTACAAATTGACAAATTAAAGTCACGGCGGTCAACTTAGGAACGCTACTGGGTATCTCAGCTTCGGGATCTGTAACTTTAAAAGAAAAATTATTAAATTTGTTAATACAACAACGGCGAAAACACTGGAAAATACTTAATTCACTTTCGGGTAAGTATACGGAGTTATTAAACGGATTTTACTACAACGGTTAATTTCAGGATCGGATTTTTAATACTAGGATCTTCTAAGAATGATCTTAGAAGACGGTCGAGGAATATTTCTGACTCAAGGATTAAATCCATAAGTCAGAAAATAAAAGTGACTTTGAATTGGCCGCGCTTGGGGTTTTATACCGGCCATTTTACCCTTAAGACATGCGCTCCTGCCCACTCTTGTTTGGAGGGGCCGAATGTTCTAGCAGATTTCCGGTTCACGACTGCGGGCAGATGTTTGTTGACGCCATATTTATCTTAAAATGTTGAACCCTCGTGTAATTGGTAATTAACACCAAATAATCACTGTTCACCATTTTGACCCGTTACAAGTGGGATTAGTTTAAGTCCCAGTTTGCAGCAAGCGGCCTCGGTAATAAAATTAGGCTAAGACCCAACATCCAACAATGCACGAAATTGATGCAACTTATTGTCTTTGCCAAACATCTAATTATCAGCTGTTGACAATAAAACATGATTATTTTCATTACGACAATGATTGCTACTGCTGGGCGAACATGCGACGGGTTCAATAGGCAAATAGTTGCAGCTAGCGGCTCAACTCGATTAAAATGTAATAGAGAGTTATGCTTTTTGCGACATAAAGTACATGTTTGTGAACGGCAACTATAGGTGGAATGATTACCTTGTAAGCAATTTACACAGAGTTTTAGCGCTTTAACTTCCTTGAACCTATCTTCAATTGACAAATGCAAAAATTGTTGACATCGATTGATAAAGTGACCTTGTTTGCATAATGCACACGAAGGTTTGGTTGTGGAAATGTGAGATGTGGTATTCTACAAGAGGGGTTATAAGATTTAAATTTGGAATGATGAACTCCGATGTATAGGTTGTTTTACAGAAGGCTTGTGCAAATTTAATGTCTCCAGTAGCAATTTACAACGTTTTGTTAAAAATTCAATCATTTCAACCAAGGTAGGCATATCAGTAGATATATAATTTTCCCACTCGCGAGAGGAAACAAAGTCTAGTTTAACACGAATCAAATGGATCACTAATGCATCCCAATGCTCCGTAGGTAGTGTCATTGTTTTCAACACTTTCAAATGCAATGAAACTTTGTCGATACGGTTTCTTAAAGAGGTTGCAGAATCTTTTGTGACAATAAGCAAGTTAAAGAGTGATTGAATGTTGGTATTAATAATTAATCGTTTATTTTGATACCGATTCATAAGCAGATCAACAGCAATTAAATAATTATCATGCGTTATTGGAAGCGAATCAACGAGATTTCGCAGTTCATCGATTGCAAATACCTAAATTTTTCTACGTTACATTGTCGTGAATTAAGGCCGTGAATGATTCTTTAAACGATAGCCAATCGTCACTGCTTCCGCTAAATTCAAGCAAATTTAGTAACGGAAGTTTTAGTTTCCTCTCAAAATTGTTACATTGCCTATCTGTTGTTGATGGGGGACCAGCAACAATAATTGGCGTCTTTAGTTTAGAAATTGAGCCCTGAATTTTAGATAGAACGTCTAGGTACTTATCAAAAAAATTGTTGTCTTCATACGACGAATCAAGTTGTTCAATTTGTGATTGACTATCGTCATATTGTGGTAGAAGGGATTTTATTGACTCTTGGAATATTTCTAGTTTATTGAGATCGCCTATATCAGAATTCGCAGCAGCCTCTATTATGCGTTTCTCAATAACTGATCGCCGGACAATTAATTTTTCTAATTTACTCGGCATTATGAGGTTAGAATTTACAATATTAACGAGTTTGCTTTAGATAATATAACTTGAGCAGAAATTTTTGAAGGGTAAAGTTTTGCAATTAATCGCATAAAATATATAAGCAATTAGTAAATCCTCACTGTCGTATAAAAAAAATGCACACTTGAAATTTAAAGTATATTAAGGAGATGGGTAAAGGAAGAGACCTCTAACCTGCTAAGAATGATAATTATTCTTATGTTTATACGAAGATTAAACTATCTATAGAGATAGCGTCTATATGGCAGCGTCGTGGCTTCAGTGTTAAAAACGGTGGATCGGAGAGTGCTGAACTCACTTATCCGGCTCCCGAAGGACCAAATTTTGAAATAAATGATACTTATGCAAATAATTCGTCAAAGCACTTGAAAATTATAAATTTTCTATGTTTTCTCTTATCGGATGTAATAATATAAATGAGATTTTTTTATTATTAGCCCGCATCATCCCATTGTTGGGCAAGGGCCTCCCCATAAGGGGGGTTGTTGATCTACTCTCCCATAGTGATCAATCCTCGTGGGAGAGAGGCGCCGCGTTAACGCAACTTTCGGGTCACCCATCCAAGTATTGACCGGGGAACACGCTGCCTTAACTCTCCTGATCGTACGTGAACGGGCGACGAATGTGCGCAACGCGAGACCTATAAATGAGATACATAAGCCAAAATATATTTATATAAAACAAGTACCTACATAAATCAAATTTACATTTATGTCTTTATATCTTGGACTTCAAAAACGTACTCTCTTACTGAAAATTAAAAATCTAGGGCACCAAAATTCACTTAAATAAGTGGGGTATGTGACGTCACTCTGGCTACGTGTGGAAGCCACATGTCCGCAACGCTTGCACTTGGGAGTTTTGCAGCTTTGTACGGCGGAGACAAAAGGGCCGCCGATGACACAATTTATAGACATTATTCCAGGCATTCTGTAAATTTAAAAATTCCCAGATACTGACATGCAAACGTTGGGACTCATGCCGCCAACAATGGTGTTTCGCACGTCAATGCCAATAGTGGTGCTGAATCAAGAAATATGCCGTCCTCGTTCAATATAACACCTTATCGCTCAAAACGAAGGAGAATACGCGAAGAGCTAATGGATGTAGAAGAGAAGCTGTTAAATACAGAAGCAAGAAAGCTTGCTCTTCTTGAAACACCGGAAGACGAGAATTCTCTATTCCTGAGGTCACTCCTGCCATATTTGAAAATGATGAATCCTTCGCAGCAACTGCGAGTACGAAGCAAATTCCAGGAGATATTAATACAAGAGATGTCACCTCCGTCTACCCGTTTCCACCCTAGAAATACGTATTTCCCTGAAACCCACCAACTTCTGTAGTGTAGTGTAATAAATTTTTAATTTTGCAAATCTATATTTTAATTATTTTTGCGCACCCTGTACAATAGAATCGAAGCCTTTAAACGTGAATCGTATTTATATGACAAGCAAAAGAAATTATGAAGAATAATTGAAAATAAGGTTTTTTACAAGTATAGTTAAGTCCATCCGTGGACACACTGTATATAAAATTCAACTACCTATAGACTTAGTTAAAAGATTATTATTAGACAGTTAAATAAAACAAAAATTGACAACTATTGGGGAGGTTTCCAAAATATAATTTATAATTATATATTATCTTCAATAAAAACACTGAAAATTAAGTATTCTAGCGTAAATTACTTACCTTAAGGTTAACAAAAGTCTCCTTTCGACAGAAACAGGTCTTTGAAAATTGGTTGCGCAATGATAACAGGCAACACGTATTTTTATTATTTTTAATATAATCATCATCATCATCATCATCATCAGGGTGTAGGCCTTGTAGACCTGTTCCGTCTTCATGTATGTATTGTCATCCTGGTGTTCTGGCGAAAAGCACTCGCAACTCAAGGTACATGTAATGAAATTCACAGTAAACTAACCTGTTCCTAAAGATTTTTATGAGTCGTTTTTCTATATTCACGTTTTTTTTAAGTTTCCGTAATAATCTTAGTTTCAATAAACTATTTTCCTTAAGTAAAATGGAACGTGTTGACGTCGCAGCCATCGTTTTCGAAAAATGTCATACTGTAATGTGCCACCTATGTTTAAACGCACGCACAGTAACGCTATGTCCAAGGTGAACGCGGGTACTGCGATGCGTGCGGTGCGTGCGGTGCGGTGCGTGCTTTGCGAGGAACGTTTACGATAAAACAACGAGATTTAAATGTATCAGTCCAGCGTAAACACGTGGCGCGCTAAATACGCACGCAGCTAGATCGACACATCGCACGCATTGTTTTTAATTTAAAACGTGTTTTATTTTCACCGCAGTTGTCGCAGTTCTCGTCTGATGTCTGCAATGGAATGGAATATTATCTTCAACAAAAACGCCGAAAAATAAGTATTCTAGCGTAAATTACTTACCTTAAGGTTAACAAAAGACTCTCTTCGACAGAAATAGGTCTTTGAAAATTTGTTGTGCAATAAGAACAGGCAACACGTATTTTTCCAACAATATAATCAAATGTATGTATTTTCCTCCTGGTGTAGGTACTGGCGAAAAGCACTTTCATCTGCTCGCAACTCAAGGTACAGGTGATGAAATTCACCGTAAACTAACCTGTTTCTAAAGATTTTATGAGTCGTTTTTCTATATT
>JABXWE010021315.1:0-27604 GCA_014611495.1 Limonius californicus | reverse complement strand
TGACCCAAAACGCCGAATCGATATTTCGCCCAAAACGCCGACTCCCATTTCGCCGACCATGTCCAAAACGCCCACTCGTGCCCAAAACGCCGAACGGCGCTGAACGACGTCACATCGTTCGTGAACATGGCGTCGGAGCCGAATACAAATTTAAATTTGTATTTGACCCAAAACGCCGACTGCACATCGATTCGCGGTTTTGGTTGTTTGAGAAAATGTCCACGAACTCACCTATGAGCCTCGTCCAAAACGCCGACCACAACCCAAGTCGGAGTTTTGGTCACTGGGCCACTATCGATGAGAAAAATTGAAATAAAATCGTTAGAGCCGACTTTGACTTTTTTTTAATTTTTCATTTATTGGATAATTTTTGTTTTGAACGGTAGGTACATTTTTGGTATCACATTTTTAAGACACCGTGTATATTTTACATACAGGGTGTATTAAAAATGACGGATAATATTTACATCACGCGCCTCTACGTCCAAAACAAAAAAATAGTACATTCGTCAGAAAAACAGACGTTAAATGGAAAATGTGTATTATTTATAGCTTGTTTACTTTTTTTAAATGTAGCTATCACAGGGCTTATAGGCCCATCGCTCTAGGAAAAATTAAGCTAGATTGTGCAATGCACAACAGGGCCCGACTCTGCGGGTTACCGCATTGGTATATGGTGTATTTTTGTGTGTATGAGCGTGTTACTTCTCTAATGCGACCGTATTACGAGGAGCGCCATTAATTTGATGCCCCCAACGGCAAATGACGATCGGACCCAGCACCAATCACTCAGGGAATTACAAAAATTTCCGAACCTGGCGTGATTCGAACCAGGAAGCATTTGAACTATTATATCCAAAGCTCGGCTCTCTTACCACTGAGCCATCCCCGCCGTTTACTTATAGTCTCACAAAATTGCAAATCATCATCATTGAGTTCTTGTAGCAAATTAAACTTGTAGAGATAAAGCTTGTGGTATTTCAAAATTCGCTGAATACTGGTTCGATTATTACCCAATATAATAGCCACTTGCTTTGTACTCAACGTAGGACCGACAATAACGTAGCCCAGAACCGCGACTTCCACCGCTTCATTTCTTATCAGATTTTCGACATTGCGCCTTTTATTTGCAACAGCCGCGGTTTCCTCAAATTTTCTCACCAACTCCAAGACATCCTTGAGATTCACATGCTTATCTGCATTCGGTGCTTCTATTGTTACATTCATTGTTTCTGAAGAAAAACGCAATTATTTCAACTCTTTCTGAAATGGAATATTCCATTCTAAATGTTCAAAGCAAACAAGGACAACTTGTTATGTTCGTTTGATTCTGCCGCTTGTACATGTTTAGTCTGTTTAATGCCGATCGAAAGCGGTTCTTGGAGTTCTTCGTTGGCGGAGTCGCCGGGGGTCCCACGTGCGAGATTTGTTCTAGAATTCTTGCACCATATTTCGTAATACGGTGAAATACTTCTGCTACTGCATTTTGGCATTGCGTTTTCTAGTCAGTCGATTTAACACTTTCGCTCGACCCGGTTGCTCGTTAACATTTCAGCGCCGATAAAAAGACAAGGCAAAAGTGAGCGCTAACTTCTGGGAGTGAACGCACGTGGTTTTTGGAAACGGAGTTGTTGGCAGCTCCTCCGCTAAATGAATATATCGTGTCGTTTTTTGCCTTTAGGCAAAAGAATCTTCGACTTGTGTCGGATTAAATATATTAGCAGAGGGTCAGCTTTTTGTAAAGACAATTCAGTGTAATTGTTTTCTCGTCTTGTGTCGGATTAAAGCCTCCAACCCCGTGGCAGTCTCCTTTGAACCGTTGCAAGTGATACTCCCGTACAACGGCGGAGATTTTGGCTCCTGAAGTTCCCGTCTTTCTTTTTTTGTTAAAGAAAGTCTTGGCAGTAACGTTGACTTCTTCGTGATCTAGTCTTCAGGGGCGTGCCTGCGAATGTTTCCCGCAAAACCCAAGAACACCCCAATTCTCGGATTTCCACGAGAACCTGCAATCAGCTGTGATTTAGAAGGTGGCGCCCGCTAATTTTGACCTTTTGATCTATCCTGTTGCGGGTCGACGAAAAAGCTCGTTTGGCCCATAACAAACTACGAAATACGGCGTGACGCTAACTTAAAAGAACATTCAAATGTTTAAGCTTACGTATGACCAATTAATGCCGTCTAATCATTCCAGCACATTTACTACCCTGAACGTTGGACTGTTTATTTCCGCGGCAACTAACGTTCGGAATACAAAAATAAGAACCCCGTTGTAAAAAAATTGATTGAGGGGATGAAAGTCGCCCCAGTTACATGTCCTCATGGTAAATTAATTTGACGTGTTCGGGCGTTCTTCGAAGAATTGAGGTTAAGTGTCACAAAACATGCCTGTCTCGCTTTCGGTGGGCTACCCTGTATATAAAATTCAACAACAGAATACACACCTGTCCGTCAATAATGATATGTTCAATGGCTTCCGTTTCGCCCATTTGTTCCTGGTCCAAGTTTACAAAGGCTTTGCTATCGGTGAACATTTCACCTCCTTCGACCAGCATGTGTTCAGCAATGTAAAGTTTCGAGTCTTCTGTGCCGTCATCCTCGGCCACCTCGATGCTTTCCAGGCTAGTAACCGCATCTCCCTCCACAATTTCCATCTCTCCGTCTGCATTCACCTGATAGTTACACTCGCAATAGAAAATAAAAAGTTTTTTGCAAACTCAAAACACTTACTGTAATAATTTGATCATCATCCGTGGTCAAGCGGGGTTGATTAACGACGATGGTATCGTTGAGATGTCCCTGCGCTTGCATGTGCTGATACAGCAATGGTTTGCGCATAAAGCCGGCCCCGCATCCCAGACACTCGTACGGTTTCTTATCCGAATGGACAAATCTATGGGCGTTTCTGTTATCCCGGCTGTTGAAGGCTTTACCACACACTTCACACAGGAAGGGCTTCTCGCCGGTATGTATACGCCGGTGCTTTTTGAAGTGTTCAGGATAGACAAACGTAGCTTCGCACACGGAGCACTTAAACGGCCGCTCGCCCGTATGCGCCGCCTTGATATGGTAATCCAATAATCTGGAAATTTTTGAAAGTTTACAAACACCAATTCGGGGGATTTAGAAAAGTTTACCTTCTCCTTTTAAATCCCTTCCCGCACTCATCGCATTTGTACCGTTTGTCGTCATAATGTGTTGCTCGTTTATGCGACTGCAGGTTGGAGCGTTGGCTAAAGGTGGCACCGCAGAATTCACACTGATACGGGCGTTCACCCGTATGGGTTCTTTCGTGGTCCCGGATTTCGGCTTTCCGTGCAAACGCTTTTCCGCACAGACCACAAATGAACGGTTTGTAGCCCGTGTGGACGATGGAATGCACTTCTAGGTTATGTAGAGATCCAAATTGTTTCGCTGTTTAAAAGAAAATGTCAATGAGAAATGATAAATTTTGTTAAGATAAGCAGACATTTATGATATTGTTAAGAAAAATTGATTTTGTCCACAAAAGAAAGGTTTGAAACCCCGCCAACCCGGGTTCTAGAATAGGACATCAGGGCTCTGCCTGTCGCAAGCCAGGAAAAAGGGGGAGTGATAGAGGAGTAACACCTCTGAGCAAAACCGGGGCTCAGCTGGCCTGGCTGATAGCACCCTGTTAGGGCTCCTTGCCAGGGTATGGCCCAGTTGTCCCGAGGTAACAGGACCCTCGTCGTTGGGCTAATCACCTATACAAGGTACAGAAGATTCAGAGAAATAACAAGCGCCTCGGAACAGGACTGCTTACTAGGAGACGACCGACAAGACAACCGATACGAATAGGAACATGGAACATAAAAACCTAACCGGGAAAGGGGTAGAATTAATAGAGGAGATGGAAAAGGATAAGATATATAAGAAGTGAATAGGAAAGGTCAAGGACTTAAGACCTGGGCAAAGGATACACAATGAGATATATAGGAAGACCCCCCGGAGATAGAGCGAAAGAAGGATTGTAGATCACAACAAGTGGTCCACTAGAAGCCAAATTAACTAACGGGGAGCCAATAAACTCAAGTATCATAACAGTTAGCATTGAGCTAAACTCTATTTGTTGAGCATTGAGCTAGAACGTCAACAAACGCACGCGTTTGACTCACTCGAGCGCGCGCTATGATCGGTCTACGCTAGATA
This sequence comes from Limonius californicus, assembly GCA_014611495.1. Lineage (NCBI taxonomy): Eukaryota > Metazoa > Arthropoda > Insecta > Coleoptera > Elateridae > Limonius > Limonius californicus. The sequence goes on along the minus strand of JABXWE010021315.1, from coordinate 23,437 downwards.
ACACTAATTCCTTATTACTTGAGGAGTAATTGACGCTGAAAACCCTTACTTTGCACTCGTAATTACCGGGTTAAGTTTGTGTGCTTTTTGAGTAGTGCTTATCGATTTTCGGAGCGTTTGTATAGTGCCTGCAGGCGCTTATTTTCCTAAAATGGAGCAAGTTGTTCCAGAAACGTGTAATCGTAGGGGGCGTCCTACTAAATTTGTTGCTAAACCAGTGGGTGTTTGTGTTGCAACAGTAAAAAGAACTTTGAAGGAGTTTCGGGATACTAAAACTTTGTCTTCTCCAAAATCTCCTGGAGTTAGAAAAAAACTTTTAGATGACCTATTTGTCAACCACGCATTGGACTACTTAACAGCGGATTGCTTTTACGTCAATATTTGTAATGCAGATGTCTCTAAGTCCATAAAACACCTTCACTTAATTCACACCAATTCTTCTAAAAAAGATTTCTGACGGCGCAAACGTTAATTTAGAAACGCAAGGAATATTACGTAAATACACATCTGGTAAATCAACGCACCTGTCGAGCGTTTGTTGACGTTCTAGCTCAATACTCAACAAATAGAGTTTAGAAGAAAAGGTTGGTATAATACAAATATATGCACCAATGGAAGACACAGATGTTAGAGATAAGGATCAATTCTATGATGACAAAGACAAAGAACGTTAGAAAAAATGCAAAATAAAACCAGGCACATTAAGATACTCGCTGATTGGAACGCCCACATAGGAAAAGACAAAAATCAGGGATATGGGACAATGGGTGAATATGGAGACTCCTGGGAAGAATTCGGAAATAAGTTAAACGAAAAGTATATGGAAAATCAAAAACAGTTCAGGAATGTAGTCAAGAAGTTAAAAGGGAACAACGGAAAGCAAATACGAAACATAAGGAACCAAAAACGGAGAATTACAAACGAACAGCGAAAACATACTGAAAACATGGGAGGGACCACTGCGCAGCAAAATTTAAAGCAGGAGAAGATGAGGAAGACATAGAAAGACTGTTAGAAAACCCAGCAAATCGAGAAGGCAGGAGGAAAATACGGAGGAGGAAAATACGGAGGAGGAAATAAGCGAAGAAAGAAAGAAACCCGTAATAGAAAAGCTGCAGGTGAAGATAGCGTACCACCGGAATTGTTAAAAAAGGTAGAACGATGGCTACAGAAAATATTCCAACAAACATGGACAACAGAATCAATATCCCAAGAATGGGAAAAAAACCTAATCGTCCCAATCCACAAAAAGGGAAAAACAATTAGCTGCGATAATTGCAATCTGCTTAGCACCAGTCGCGCTCAAATTATACCCAAAAATTTTAGAAAAACGTTTAAGAGCTCATATAGAATGTAACGAAGTTTCCGGGTAGATATAACAACAGAAAAAATAGGTGAAGGAGCAAAGGAATTCTTTCACAAAGAAATGGAAGTAAGCGCAAACATCAGAGCAACATATAAAATTGGAAAAGAGCACAAGGAGAAAGGAAAACAAACAAAAATCAGCTACCAGAAATTGCAAGTCAATTATAAGTGGTACTATTGGAACGAAGAAAATGGGAAACTTTATCCAAAAAAGGTCAACCCCAAGGAAACACAAAACTAAAAAGAAAAAACTCACTTAGCCAGACAAAGAAGACGATACACGTGATTCCAAAGGATACGAAAAAAGGTAAACGAGGAAAGAACTACCAAACACTTCCTAGCAGGCCGGTCACCAGGGAAGTGCAAGACTGACCCCCCCCCCCGCAACCGCAGCCACACAAATAGCAGCCAAGCATGGTAAGAATGAAACAAAAATACAGAAGCTAAAAATATGTACCATTAACGTTAGAACATTAAGAACCGAGGAGAGTTTAATAGAATTTGAGCAAGAAGCACAAAAAATTTCTTGGGATATAACAGGAATTGCAGAATCAAGAAGAATGGGCGACAACACAATACAAAAAGGGAACGGAAACATATTATACTCCAAGGGAGAAATACGAGGAGGAAATGGAGTCAGTTTCTATATAAATAAAAACATAATAGAACTACTATTTCCATAAATCCATAAAAAGAAGTGTATTTAACAAGTGTGTAATCCCGACCATGACTTATGGTGCTCAAACAAGGACGTTAAATAAGAAACTATACCAGAAACTAAGTGTAACGCAATCAACACTGGAAAGACCATGTTAAATATCAACTTAAGTGACAAAGTGAGAATAAAAGATATAAGAAGAAGAACGGGAACAAAAGAAAAAGATATTGTGGAAGTACGCAAAGATTTAAAACGGAAATGGACAGGACATGCAGGTCGGCTGCCCACAACACGCTGGGCCCTGAGAACGACAAAATGGAAACCAAGGGATGGACAAAAAAAAGAGGGAGACCACACCAGAGATGGGAAGCAGAAATAGCAGAAGCAGCAGGACAGTCCTGGTTAGAGACGAGAAACAAAACCAATTGAAAACAGATGGGGGAGATCTTTGGGATCTACAGCAGTGAAACGTGGGTGTTGAATGAAGTTGCAAAAGAGAAAATGGAGGTGTGGAAAAGGAAGTGTTTAAGAAAGATATACGGAGAAAAAAGGACTGCGGAAGGATGGGAACGAAGAAGTACAACAAATGTTTGGGGAAGCCGCAATCGGACACTTCATTAGAGTCCAAAGGTTGAGATGGTCAGGGCATATAGAAAGGGTGACAAAAATGGTATTATCATTGAATCTAATGGAAGACCGAAGACAGGGAAGACCTAGGAAAGGGATGGCTACAAGTGCTGAAGGATTTGCGACAGAAAGTCGTACAGAACTGAAGGAAGAACGCGGGAAACCACAAAGAATGGAAGGCGAATACTAAGCAACAGGCCTAAAGGCCTGCCAAAGCTAAATTATATATCACTCGACTCCCTTTTGATAAATTGACGGGTCCGAGCAATTTTTTACAAAATGCCCATAAATATGAAAAATCGGGTCTGTTGCGTTTTCATTGGCCCATCCTGTATATCGTACAAAAATGGATATTAACTGACAAATTAAGTGCAAGGTAACCGCGACAGAAATGAAAGCAACAAATTTATGATAACAGAGCGGAAGTAGGGAGCACAAATAATCACAAATAGTAACAGAAATGTTAACTTACAACACAAATGACAGGCAAACTCTTTAACTCCAGAATGAGTTCGTTCGTGCTGCGTCAGATTTTGTTGACTAAGGAACGATTTATTGCAGTGCTGGCACTGGAAAGGCCGCGGTCGAACTTCGTGCGTCTTCTCGTGGGCTTTGAAGGTGTATTTGGAAGCAAAATCCTTGCCACAGGTAGGGCAGATGTACGGACGCACCCCTGTATGAATATTAATGTGTTCATCCAACAAATTCTTCGAGCTAAAAATACGTTTCTTTAGTTTACATCATTAAATCGGACTTGGAACACTTGTACCTGTATTTTTTCCCGCAAATGTCGCAGCCCCAAGCTTTATTTTGGGGATAGTGCATGCGCTTGTGTATGCGGAACAACCTCAAGTTACTGAAGATTCGATTGCACACTTCACACTGGAAGTCGCCCTCTTCGGTGGCAACGTGCTCGTCTAAGTGCATGGACAGTTCGTTGCGCTTGCGGAAATCTTGCCCGCACACATCACAGATATACAGACGAGCATCGTGGGCCTGCCTGACATGCAATATGATGGCCTTAGCTTCACCACAAACAGTTTCATCGCCCTCGCAGAGTAGACATGTATATAAAGTCCCATCTCTGCTTACAACCTTTAAAGTGAGGTTATGTTCGTCACAAATCTCCTTCACATTATTTAAATATAACCAAATATAAACTCTTAAATGCTATTACAATTTACACAAACTGGTTTGTAACTGTAATTTACATTTAAAAACTTAAAATTGGTATTTTGTAACGTTATTTTATGTTAAAAAGAATAAATTGAGGTTATGTTTGGTACTCACAGGCGTTACAATTTCCTCTTTAATTTTCTTGTTAGCAGTAGCAATTTTCTTGCTATCACTTGACACATCCTTTTTCTTTAAAATATTTGGCCTATCTGGTCCTTCCAACCCTGGTTCTAACTTCACCTTTACTCGTTCTTCTGTAAAAGCTTAAGTAAGTTTTTCCACTTTATTTCACGAACCACAACATACCTAGATTTTTTTCTGCTATGGCGGCTGCTTGCAGCAAAGCTTCGGTGTTGTCACCACCTGGAGGCTCATAATCGGAGTCCGAGGAGTGATCTAAGGCACCTGCATCTATTATGTCCGTGCCGAAAGTTTGAAATGGATGACTGGTGTCGTCCAGATCCATGGTGTTTATTATCTTCGAGTTTGCGGCTTCTGGTTTTTCACCGTGTATTCGAACTAATTGCATTTCGATGTCTTCCATGGTTTGAAACGTCGTCTTTTCAGCAGGACCCTAAAACATTGGAATTTTTAGGTTATGTTCGGCAAGAATTTGACAGGAATGTCCGTTTTCTTTAATAAATGACTTCAACTTAGGTTATGCTTAACAATAATTTGAGAGGAATATCTAATCATTTAAAAAAAATAGATTGACTTGAGAAGTTTTAAGTTATTAAATGTATTTGTTTGTAATTTTACTTACTTCTGTATCGTCATCAGATGAAGGAATATCGAGAATCTTTTTAGGTACTTGGTTTTCTTTATCATCCTCTTTGCTCTCACTTTTATCAGTCTTTTCACCTTCTTCCTCAACTTCACCATTTTTAACACGGTTGACAGATCTTCTATAATTGCCAATCACTTCATCCTTTATCTCGTCTATCCTTTGCTCGAGCTCTTCGAGTTCGTCAAACAATTTAAAACATTTCTTGCATAGTAACAGTGAATGTACCGAGTCTTCTGCTATTTTCTCTTCCAACACCTGCGACATCACCTGGCTTAGTGGCTTTTCGGTGCATGTTTGGCTCTGTAAAACAGGGATATACAGATAAAGAAATGCGGGAAGCGTGAACAAACCTCTTTGCTGAATATTTGAAGGGAAGTTCGGGTCGAGACACCCACCCTTGCGTTGCAAACAAGGCAATGGGGGTTTTCCTTTACGCTGGCCGAAGCGGACATGCTAAAATAAGAAAGCATTAAAAATATGTTAAGCTCGTTTTTAATAAGTACCATTTTTTCTTTAGTTATCAACACTTTTAGGTTAATGTTTGAGTTAGCCAACAAAATCACTAATCACAACTGCCAAATTTTAGATTTTTAGCATTTTAACACAATGACAACAAAAGGCCCTAGACCAAAAATAAAATCGAGCACAACAAGCTTAAAATGTCTGCCAGAAAAGCCTTGACGGGCATTTTGAGGGCTCTAGGGCTGCGTGGGCCCGACAGGGCCCCGTTCGGCCCACAAAAAATAGCTGGACAGTTTTACCTTTTTCAAATTTGATTAACGTTTAGGGAAACATTTGATTTTCTCTAAAAACAGGGCTGACTACAAATGCTGCCAAGCTTCAGAATGTGACGCCGAGAACGGACAGCCCTTGTGATCTTCAGACCGTTAGAACGCGCAAAAGCAGGTTATCAATTCAAAATGGCCGACTTCCTATTTGTTAATATTTTTTTTCCAACGCATTGCGAGCAGTAGCGGAGCCCCGTGGGCCTTAATTCGGCCCCAAAATTCGCTTTCGGGCAACTCCCTTTAGTTTTTATTTTTTTCCCGCAGGGCCTCCAATCCACCAATTTATTTTCCATTTCCTGGTAATACTGGGCAATTATTGTGTTTCCTGTTTGATTTAAAAATGCCCGCTAAATTACTGTACATTCCAATACAGTTACATTTCGCTTTTTATTAGTTCCAAAAAATTATTAAACAGGTACAGTAACCCTAGACAGTATGTTTTGTATAATTATTTAAATACCTTTAACTGTACATATATTTTTTTAAAGTGTTTTGTGTCAAAGGAGTAAAGCGGGTACAAATTATATACAGTTTGTTGACGAATTTGTTACACCCATTCACCATTTTCAGTACGTAATTTTTCATTACACAAAATAGAGTTGCTTTTATGTGTTATTTATCATTGTGCTAACTCGAATACCTCTTGCACTATATAAAATGGAAAAATTTATGTATACACAACCAGAAAAAAATCTTTTTTTTTCCTAAATATATTTATTAGCCATAATAGAATCAACAATGTATGTAAATTTTTTATTACAAAAACTAGCGCTATCTTTTTATTTAGCCCATTGCTAATGTAATTATCTTTAACTGTGCCGAGTTCCTTTTATATTTAAAACAATAAATTCTGTGGGCATGTAAGTTTTCGTACATAAACTAGAATAATTTTTAGTAAGGTAATTTTTATGTTATAGAATTGTACCTTTTACTGCAGGTTGATTACGGTAAAGCTAACCTTATGAAATTTGGTTCTCCCATGTTGCCAGTTCTAAGCATTGAGTGAAAGCCTGCGGCTCTAAGTTAACTTAAATAAGCAGGTAAGACCGCCTTGAGCAAGGTATTAGCAGATTGCTTGTGTACAATACTAGAGGATTTATTTTGATTGATGGTATTTCTTTTTATTATAGCTAAGATTTGAAAAATAAGTACCTATATGTTGCAACACTGCTTGTACCTATACCTAATTTCCAGAAAACGAGTAGTTGTTCCAATATTGTTTATAATTCATATTTAACTACTATTATAGAACAGCTGCAGACATTCGAGTTGAGATTTCGTAAAGAAAAGGAACACAACTCGTGCAATGATAGTTTATCTTTTGGATTAATTAATTTGTGCTTTTCAGATTTATATACAAAAAAGTCAGTTGACAGCTCCCTCTACAATATACAGTAATACTTATACGTTGAGAATGTTCGGCTACCCTGAAGTGGATGTGTACCAAAAAAAACTTAAATATTTTTAACATTTGGTATATTTTAAAAATAAAATGGCGGATCAAGTTGAAAATTGGTAGATACACATCCAGTACCAATTTTCAACTTGATCCGCCATTTTGTTTTTAAAATATACCAAATGTTAAAAATATTTTTATCTTCTTTAAGTTCTCAATGAAGCACTTTTGTAATAAAGTATGTTTGGTTCAATTGGTCCTATTTGACCTCCGCAAGCTGTGTTCCTTTACTTTCAGGACACCCTGTATACAGCAAATTGTCCGTGACAACTATCATTCTGTATAACCTACCTTTAAATATTAGAATAACGAGATTCTTTCTGTCGATTTAGTCATGTTTAGCTATCTGCTTTGCTTTAACATAATAGCAATAAAACACCTAGAAAAATGTTTAAAAAAAGTCCTATTTGTTTATTAAAAAGGCATAGAATCATAATTACAATATTAATATTCTATTTTGGGACCCCTGTGCTTTTATTTAAAAATATGTACACACTTAAAATAACACTTTAAGCTTACTGGAATACAAAAACAAAGCAGCCTACATGTCTTCCGTACTCCATTTATATATCTCCTCTTGTTCAGCACGCTTTGAATTTTGAACCTGAAACCATTTTTTTTCGTAACCATTTGAACGATCCACACCGTCCCACCGATATCCTGGTGCAATGCCAAACCTATTGGGCATGAACTCTCCCTCATACTGTGGTTTTACTACACAGAAAGAACATTCGTTAATTAATACATACATCTGCCAGAGCAGACACATCGCAGAAAGGTTGGTTAAGTAAGACAAATATTGTCTATTGAAGAGTATATTTTAAACGTATTTCCTAAATATTGTATATGAATGAAAAAACACATTTGGCAAGACAAAATACGGAAAAAAACTGTGGGAAATTTTTAATTTTGTGTAACCTGGTCCTAGACGAATTACATATTTACATAAATTGCTCAATGGAACTTCTTTACTCCTATCTAGTAAATTATACATGTTTTTCATAAACAAAAAGCAGGTTAAAGTACATTTCTAAGTGGGTAACTTTTATTTCATTTAACTAACCTTCTATCCAGTGGCGGAACTTTGTATGGTGCAGCCGGTGCATTGCACCGGGGCCCGCGTGGCCCAGGCCCTTTCGGGCCCCCATGGGCCCCTTTAAATTCTATTTTATATTTGGAGTCGAGGTGGTGCCTACGTACTAAACTTTCTTGTTTCTTTAATCAAATAAGTGTCTGAGATGACTGAGTAGTATTCGTCATTCTATCTGGGTTTACCACAAAAAATAGACCCATAATTCACACCTTATTTACACTTAAATTACGTTCTGTAGCGGCCGGGAACCGAGAACGCAGTTGGTCTATGCTTTAGATTTAGATAAATGTTTTCTTATTTCAGGACCTTTTCGTTTTTAAGTGACCAAAATATTTATGTTTCTTGAATCTCTACACAAGCGGCATAAATAATACACGATCAAAGCTCTGCCTTATATTTCAGTTCAGTTGTTCAGTCTTGCAATTAACTTTGATAGAACTTCAAGGTATTTGTACGGAAGCCGCCTAGGTAGTTTTTTATAGATATTTTTATATTTTGTGTTAGGTGTGTGTGTGTTTTTTGCGTTGTTAGAGCTTGTACTAAAGTGTTTTTTAATTTCCTCCAAATTCAAACAATTTATTTAATTAATTATAATATACAATGTCGCTACCTCCAAAAAAATATAAAAGTGGTTCTCAAAAGAGAAAAGTTAAATAACAACAGGCAGAAGCTAAACATAAATTACCAAATATCGACGATTTTTTAAAAAAGGAATCTGAAGAAGTCTCGGATTCAATTGAAATAAGTATTAAAAAAGATTTGACAATTTTGCCATCAATCCCCTCAACATCAAAACAGTGTCTCCCAGAAGACGGTGGTGCAGCAGTAACAGCAGCCAATACGGGCAACACCGAAGAAGTAATGTTGATGTTGACATCAGATCGAGGAAAATTTGCTTCAAATATTATTAGTTCAGAACTAAAGCGATAAATCATTTCCATGGGATCGTGTCGACCTGAAGGCCCATTTCCACGAGATGAAACACAAAGAGGTAGATGCTTCTCTAGTAATTATTACTTTAACACATCAGGCAGGTTTGAAAATTGCTCGCGCGTGGCTCTGTACCTACTTCATCTCTACTTCATCCAAAAATTTTGCTTATTGCGAGCTGTGTTGGTTATTTGCTAACCCGAGCGCTTCTTCTTTTAATGAAGCTTGGGTGGAAGGTATCCGCGATTGGGTACATTTAAACGACAGAATAAAAACACGAATTGTCCCATGAACATCTAAATGCCTGCATAACCCTACAACTTTGGCGTTCAAATAAAACAATCGATGTTCAGTATGAAAAGGAAATTGAAAAATTAAAAAATTTCTGGAAAAATGTATTACATCGTATCATAAGTACGACAATTACTTTGGTAACTTGCAATTTACCGTTCAGAGGGCATCGAGAATCGATTGGCAATCCCAACAGTGGTAATTTTATTTCATTAATTCAGCTTTGGCTCAATATGACCCGATATTAAAAGAACTTCTTGAGAAAGAAAAAAGCTCTCATAAATATTTAAGTCACCAAATTCAAGATGAAATAATATTAATGTTGGCTAAAAAAATTGAAGAAGAAATTATTCAAGAAATAACAAAAGCGCCTTTTTTTTCTCTAATTCTTGACACTACATAGGATATTTCCAAAACTGATCAAATGTCTCATATATTTCGCTATGGCAACATTTTGACCAACGAAGTGTGTCCCTTCCGAGATAAAAATTGTGGAATCATTTCTGGGTTTTCGTGAAATCGTGGGTCAAACTGCTGAAGATCTTGAGCGAGAAATATTAGATTCGAGTGCGGGAAAAGGGCTACCGTTATCGAAACGCCGTGGGCAAGGCTTCGATGGTGCTGCGAATATGAGTGGCGCATATTCAGGGGTGCAAGCTAGGCTACGAGAAAAGGAACCTACGGCTGATTACGTTCACTGTGCTGCACATAATTTAAACTTAACCCTAAATGACAGCGTAAAGGATGTTACCGAACTCCGAAACTTTTATGATGTAGTAGAAAAATTATATACATTTTTTGGACATAGTATTAAGCGGTGGCATATCTTAAAGGAATTGTGCTTGTTTTACTTTTGACAATTCCTGTGACTGTGGCAAGTGCAGAGCGGTCTTTTTCAAAATTAAGTTAATCAAAAATTACTTAAGAAGTACCATGACTCAAGAAAGACTTATTGGATTAGCAGTTATATCTATCGAAAGTGAAAAAGCCAGGACTGTAAATATTGAAAACTTAATTACATCATTCGCAGAGAAAAAAGCTTGCAGGGAAAAATTTTTATAAATCTAGGTAAGTTTCTTTTTTGTAAATATTCAATGTTATCTTCTTCCTTGATAAAACTTTGAAAGATTCCCGAAAAAACATGAAATTGAATGATAAAGAATCAGCTCCGTTATTTCAGGTGCGTATAAACAAACGTCCACTTAAGTAGTAATAAAATCATCAGGTGCGACACATGTTGATCCTATTTGCTTACTTCAGGGGCCTACTAAATGTCTTTTGCACCAGGGCCCTACTAAACATTGTTCCGCCACTGCTTCTATCTCTTCCCATTGTGAAAATCCCTTACTGTGTACGTAGTGCGCGTGCACTACATTTATCGGGTTGCCCTGTTTGGATTGGTATGTTTTTTGTTATTGTTTACTAAGTTACCATTTTACGATTCAATAAACAACACGTATTTCCAAAAGCTCGTTTCAATTCTAATACATAGTATCTGGTATCAAACCAGATCTCTATAGACCTACAGTCCTTAAGGCCTGTATGGCACGGCACAGAATTGTGTACAAAAAAGGAAAGGAGGAGGGTTGTGGCGTTAGAATAGCAACCTAGGCCACGTAAAAAATAAAAACAAATGCAGAATGGAAAATTCGTTTCAAACATACAGTCTCCGGGTGGAAATTCACACTTCCGAGAATGGACGGAGCTCCATAGGATACGGAGGGGGCAATTCTGCGTCTGTGAAGAGTAATGCCAAAAAGTTCAATATTAAGAAGCCCGATCGACCTCAAAGAATGAATATGAATATAGAAACTTGGAATTTACAAGGACTAGCAACAAAAACACAAGAAGTATTTGCCGAGATAAAAGAAATGAACATTGACGTAATTGCTTTGACAGAAACAAAAAAGAAAGGAACGGGAATAGAGGAAGTAGAACAATAGTCCAAAGCGTGGCATTATATATGTAGATCCGAAATTTGGCAACTCTCAGAACAACATAAAAACCAACTAAAAGCTATGGAAATGGACTATTGGAGAAGATCTGCAAGAATATCCCGAAGAGAAAGAGTCAGAAATACAAGAATACGTGAAATAATGGATGCACGAAGGGACACCGTCAAAGAAATTGAAAAAAGACAACTATCGTGGTACGGGAATGTCCAAAGAATGACCAACAACAGACTCCCGAAAAGAGCAATGGAATGGCAAGAGAGAGAAGAATGGAGGAGGGCCAAGAAGAGGTTGGAATGAGGAAGTAGAAAACATTAAACAAAAGTAGGAAATCCAACAAGGAGCTTAAACAGAAAAGAGTGGAAGGAAATATTGAACTCCGGAAGACCCAGATAGAGGTTAAAAAACGGAAAGAAGAAGAAGATTAATGCGTAAGTTCGTAGCGCTTTTATTTATTTGTTTTACATGAACACACGACAAAGCAAACAAGCTGCAGCAATCAACAACGCGAGCGAGATAAGAGAAAGTGCATGGAGTGTCGGCACGCATGGTAAATACGTGGTAAACATATTTTTCTCTGCCCTCTGTGGTTGTTAACAAAAACTAAAAAATGCAACGCCGACTTTGTACAAAATTCTATAGGTTTTAGAACATAAATCTACAGACTTTTGTACATATTGTTAAACAAAATTTTGTACGAAATTCAGTGCCATGTCATACAGGCCTAAAATATTTTTATATTATTTTCAATTCCCGTACATCATAATAATGTTAGGTTTCTAAAAACCATAACAATCCATAACAATCAGTTTGTGAAGATTTAAACAGAACAATATTTTACTTACATGGTTTTCCAGATTCTACAATTTTCTTCCTCTTTTTCTTTCTAATGTAAGCCAACATGGGATCTCCTTCCCGTTCCTGTTCCTTAAGGTACTTTTCAAGGTCTTCATCATCAGCATACCGTGCCAAAGGTTTGTTCATCTCGTGCAAGTCCTGGGACAGTTTGTCTTCGTATGCCTCAACCTGCTTCAGACCACGCCCCCATCGGGAGTACTTCTCTTTGTTCTCCTCTTCTTGCCTTTCTTTTTCCTTACGTTCCTCCTCTTCCTGCTGCAGGTCTCGAATTTTTCCCGTTTTGCGATCTCGCATGATTGGTGCTGCGTGTGCCCCAGAAACATCCGCAGGCATGTTCTTGAAGGCTTCGTTTTCTCTTCGAACGAACGCCTGGTTTTCCTTTACGAGCTCATTTTTGTCTTGTAATCCTGCAGTTTTGCCTTCCAGGGTTTTGGACATTTTTTGGGTGTTATCCGGACGTTTGGCCGGGATCAAATATTTACCCTTTTTGTCTCCTGGCAAAAGCTTTCTCTGTGGTTGCTGCCTTGGCGGGCTTTCAATTTCTTTTTTGATGTATTTTCTCGGTGGGCTGTTGTTTGAATCCCTTCTACTTCTCCTAGGAGGACTTATATCGGCGTCTCTTCTATTCACTGGTGAAGGACTGGCTTTTCTGTTGCGTCGTAATGGGCTGTTATCAATATTTTTTCTCCTTGACGGACTATTATTGCCATCTTTTTTACTTCTACGTGGTGGGCTGTTATCTGTATCTTGTCTTCTACGAGGTGGGCTACTGTCAGAATTCCTTCTATTTCTTCGTGGTGGGCTGCTGTCTACATTTTGCCTTCTATGGGGCGAGCTGCTGTCAGAACTTCTAGTTTTTCGTGGTGGACTGTTGTCAGAATTACTTTTAATTCTTTGTGGTGGGCTATTGTCAGAATTTCTTCTACTTCGTCGTGGTGGGCTGTTGTCTACACCTTGCTCGTTTCTTTTATGGACTGGGCTGCCGTCAGAATTACTTCGGTTTCTTCGTGGTGGGGTACATACAGCTCCCCATCTGGTTTTTCTTGGCGGACTCCCATCAATATTTCTTTTTCTTGGTGGACTGCTACTGGAATCGTTTCTAAGTCTTCGTGGGGGGCTGTTCTTAGCAAGGTTTTTTCTGCTTGTGTGTGGTGGAGTGGTGTCTTCATCACTTTTTCTTATAGGGCTATTATCAGAGCCCCTTCTTTCTTTTCTTGATGAACTACTATAATCTTTCCGATGATCTTTTCTGGGCGGGCTATCGCTTTCCCGTGTATATCGACGTTTTTCTGCTTTTCCAGGAGGGCTACCATCATCCGAATACTTTTGTGAAGAACTGCTGGCACCATCTCTCTTATTTCTTCTCCTTATTGGACTTGCATCTCTTACCCTGATATTCGCTTCTTTCTGTTGTCTGTTTGTATGTTTACCGTTGTCATCCTCTTGTGTTCCAAGGGGCTTCCACAACTCGTTGCGGTAGTCGTTTATTCTAAGATGCATAGGGCGGTCATCAATCACGCCCACAACCTGTGGAGCATCTTCGTTGGTGTTCAACAGATCAGCCGCTTCTTGTAAGGATGTTAGATGTGATATATCTATGTCGTCGTCGATTATTTTCACCCTAAAAATGCAAGCAACTTAAAACTGTACTTTGGGGGGTTTTGATTCAGATTTACCTGTCACCCACAGCAGGCTTCTTGCGTTTTTTCTTTTTGCCTTCTTTCTTACCGGACAGATACCTCTTTAAATATTCTTTTTGATTAATTGCGGTCATTTTCGTTCAATTTTCGTTTTTCACTAATATTCTTAACTGGATTCTTCTCCTTGTTTGCGCCTTTTAGGTTATGTCTGAAAAAATCAGTAGTTCAAAATAATTTTTAACACAGTAGCGCCATCTATTATGCTTGAAATGTGTTGACGTGAAACCTAACCTAAAAATTGCGTTATATTCTTGGAAAGTGCTTTAAAAAAATTCTTGGTGTCCTTTTGACCTGTATATGACATTGCAAAATGATTTCGTTTTCTGATAGTGTTGAGGAGCATAAATTATCTGCACGTGTGTGTAGTGGATTGTGTTTACACAAGGGTTAAAATACTAAATATTTAATGACTAGTTGTAGTTTTAATTTATCAGCTGCTATTGTACGCAACTATAATGTGTCAGTGTAAAAGTGACGATATATCCACCATGGATATGATAACTCCTAGAAACGCATCCTTGAGTGCGTTTTACAAACGGTAAGGGAACACTTGAAGCTATTCGTTCATCGGTGTTGTACAATTGAAATTTTAGGAGTTTTGCTTATTACACGGTGAAGGACCGTTTGCCCAAGATCTTGACGCAGACTCTCGATATTCTTGTACGACATAAAGATGAAATTGGCAATGACTATGGAAAGGTACATAATGATTAGCTAAATCTGTAAGCGAGTGCTGTGAATGTGATTAATGCTTTTTAGGAAGCCAAAGAAGAACTGAAAACAGTAATAGGAGAACTTTCAAAGCTCAAGTATGAAATTCAAACAAACAAGACTATGCGCAATATAATGTCAGAGGCACCCGATGTACAATTTTACAATGATTATCTTGCTCAGCAATCAAACGTGACCTACTTCACTACAATTTGGCTGCACACAGAGTGCTACATGTATCGACGATTGAGGGAAATATTTGAGTTGACGTACGTTGCAATTAATATTTAATTAATTGTGGTTACACAGTTTAATTTTTAGTCAACATTTGAAACATTATGACCCCTTTCGGATACAAAAGAAGGAATCGTTCCAGGCAAGCTTAGAACCAATGGCCCAGCTCAGTAGCTACTTGGTGGCAACATTTAATGAAGCCAATGAGACCAAAAATACCAAAGAAGAATTTTTGAAATTACTGAAAGTAAGTTTTTTTTGGCAATAAATCTTTTTAGCATGTTGACATAAATTTTGGAGAGATTGCCGCGTATTTCGTGCAAACAAAATGTATTTAAGAATATTAATTTCTAAATATTACATAAATACATTAGTCAAAGGTAGTGTAATTGGTGGGCTTTTAAAGGCCAAATTTAATTTTTATTAATTCAGAGCTCAAGTAATAGAATTAATTTGTTTGGTTTTGTGAATCCAACATTCTTGTAGATAAAAATATTATTTAACAATGTAATACCCTCTTGAGAAGGTGTTTGTAAAAACATATTCGTAATATCGAAACTGACTGGATTACATTATTTATTAATTAGGAGGAACAATAAATAAACTGGTAACTATGCAGTTATTTAACGTTCATTTAGATTTGGATTCGTTATTTACAGTTTCTACATGTGAAATTATTATAAAATTATGTACCTTAATTATGTTTCTGTAAAACAACTGAAGCAGTGATGGCAACCTTTTGGGTGGTGGGCAAATTTAAAAAATAAGTATGACTGTAAACCAAAACGGGCCACCTAATTCTCGAACGTTCCTGCTGCTTCTGACCGTTGTCGAGTCGGCAGCGCGATACTAGATCAAAAAGGCCGCCGTCATGCCTTTGGGTCGCATGCGGTTGCGGTATTTTTGTATATAGGTTAAGGGATACCGCGCCACCACCGCCAAAAGTGTATCTACTGCAGCACTCCTTTAGCCGTCGGCGGCGTTGTCCTTTTGATTTTGTTAGTAATTAACTGAAGCTGGTCTTTCTAATTCTCGAACGTTCCTGCTGCTTCTTACCGTTGTCGGGTCGGCAGCGCGATACTAGATCAAAAAGGCCGCCGTCATGCCTTTGGGTGGCTTGCGGTTGCGGTATTTTTTGTATACAGTTTAAGGGATACCGCGCCACCGCCGCTAAATGTGTACGTACTGCAGCACTCCTGCAGCCGTCGGCGGCGGTGTATCCTTTTGATATTGTTAGTAATTAACTGAAGCTGGTCTTCCTAATTCTCGAATGTTCCTGCTGCTTCTTACCGTTGTCGGGTCGGCAGCGCGATACTAGATCAAAAAGGCCGCCGTCGTGCGTTTGGGTGGCATGCGGTTGCGGTATTTTTTGTGTACAGTTTAAAGGATACCGCGCCACCGCCGCTAAAAGTGTACTTACTGCAGCACTCTTCTGGCGGTGGGCGGCTGTGTATCGTTTTGATATTGTT
The DNA here is from genome assembly GCA_014611495.1 of Limonius californicus. Lineage (NCBI taxonomy): Eukaryota > Metazoa > Arthropoda > Insecta > Coleoptera > Elateridae > Limonius > Limonius californicus. The sequence goes on along the minus strand of JABXWE010021315.1, from coordinate 7,342 downwards.
AGTAATTAACTGAAGCTGGTCTTCCTAATTCTCGAACGTTCCTGCTGCTTCTTACCGTTGTCGGGTCGGCAGCGCGATACTAGATCAAAAAGGCCGCCGTCGTGCCTTTGGGTGGCATGCGGTTGCGGTATTTTTTGTATACAGTTTAAAGGATACCGCGCCACCGCCGCTAAATGTGTACGTACTGCAGCACTCTTCTGGCGGTGGGCGGCTGTGTATCCTTTGATATTGTTAATAAATAACTGAAGCTGGTAATTATGCAGGTTTTTCGATGGTGGCTCGGCTCTTTGTCTTCTTGCTATGTTTCGATTATTGGGGGCGCTGCTTACACGTAGATCTTTAATCTACGATTTCGTTAAAGTGTGTCTGAGTAGAGGGCCGCGGGTCAAATAAGACTATTTCTTGTCGGATCACGGGTTGGCCGCCTCTCATTAATATCATTCCCTGCATGGCATCCCAAGGAACACAATTTATAAATATGAAACCTATTCATAGTGTAATAAAGTTTTTCTGTATGTTTTTCTGATTTTAAAGAACAGTGAGTAACCTGTAATAGATGATGTTGTCAAGTACAATGTTAGAGGCAATAAAATAGATAAGCCCATGAATAATTGGACATGTCTGGAAATTTTAGCTTTCTCATGAAATGGTAAATGTAACCGCGAAGCTTCTGAAAATATAAATTCCATTTCAACCCAATTAATGACTTGCCAATACCACTACGATTGAAAATTCCGCCAAATGTGAAGTGGGCGCCGTCATTCGTTTTCTCAATGTAAAAAACGAAAACGACGGCCGAACAAACGTGCACGATGAGGAACAAAGTTTGAGACCTGTGGACCTTGTAAAAATAGTGAACAAGAAAATTTGTGATATCGGCATTTCACGGTTTCGGAAATAGCTGCAACTTTTCTTCAAATTTCACATACAGCGGTACTGTAAGAAATTGTCGCAAACAGGCAACAATACTACAAATTTTGTATGAAGTGTTGTCAAAGATGTAGGCGGATTTTCAGAAAACCCAGCGAATAGCCTTCCGCACTGACCTCCCTTCATCACTACGAAACCGATGGCGATGAATACTTGAATCACATTAGCGATGAGACACGGATTTTGTCAACCAGTAGTAACTTTTTTCCGCCCGCAGACACATTTTTCCACTCAAATTTGTATCCCTAAAGTTGTTGATGCATAGTTCAAGTTGTAGTCGATTTTATTGTTGAGTAGAGTAGAGCAGGCAGTGAAGTTCGCTGTAGAAAGAAATTCTGTAGCGCTGAAAATTCATGAAATATATTGTTTCGAATTTTTTGTGTAGTTGGACTAAACTTTTAGTAATTAATGTTAAGCTGTTGACTTACAGATAAGCTGCAAGTGTTAGGGTCGCTGCAGGTAGGCGATCAAGCTTTTCTCTTTTCTTTGTTTTTTTCTTTAATTTCCTTTCGACACCATGGGGTTTTCTGGGATTTTTTGTTGCGGCGACTCGCACTGTGCAATTTAACTGGGAAATTTTTAACCATCTCCCATTCAGTCCCGACTTAGCGCCGAGTGACTGTCATCTCTTCTTCTATCTTAAGATTTTTTAAGAACCCGAGTCCGTTTTCTCGACGACGACGACGACGACCTCAAAACGACGGTAGAAAATTGGTTTTAGTCAGAGGCGGCGACCGTCTATGACGAAAGTATACAATAACTTGTACCATGATATGAAAAGTGTTTAAATTTGAAGGGACTATGTAGAGAAATAATTTAGGAGTGTATCTAATATTTAAGCACAATGTTTTTTTAGTGTATTGCAGCCGATCGGCCGTTAATTTCCGTTAGGCGTTATAATCTACGAAATTACCAATTTAAAAGCTTGCGAAATTTATGTTTTGTTTATTCTTTCAGCTAAATTTATGGGGAAACAAATGCGACTTATCTTTCACAAATGGATCAGTTGAAAACGCAGGCGACCCCTTCGAACTGTTAAAGGAACTACAACCTAACATTTTGAGTGACCATTCGGAGCAAATTTGGGCGGCTGTCTCAGATATGGAAGCGCCCTCCCAAATTATTGGTACATACTAAATCGAAGTAGTCGAATTACTCGTAATGCCTTTTATTTCCAGATCTGGTGTTTGATAATGCCGGCTATGAACTGTTTACGGACCTCTGCATATCAGACTTTATAATAACAAACGGCCTCGCGCAAAGCATGCGCTTGTACGTCAAGTCAATCCCGTGGTTCGTGTCTGACACCATGACTTACGACTTTTATTGGATGTTGGAGCAGCTGAAGAATAGCGACAACGCTGACTTAAATACTCTGGCAAATCGCTGGATGAATTACATCAAGAAAAAGACATGGACGCTGGTGGACGACGACTTCTTCACTTACCCCGTTGATTACACGTACATGGCCACGGTCAGGCCCAAATTGTACCAGCAACTAGCCCAGGCCAAGTTTATCATCTTCAAAGGGGACTTGAATTATCGCAAATTGTTTGGGGAAAAGAACTGGGACCCCGCGACGCCTTGCAATGAAGCAGCGCAAGGTTTCGGGCCATCAAAATTGTGCACATTGCGCACTATTAAATGCCATGTTGTGTGTGGGTTGGAGGCGGGAGTAGCTGAAGAAATAGAGGCAAAGGAGCCGAACTGGATGGAGACTGGAAAGTATGGTCTCATACAATATTGCGATAACGTGAATGTTATAAGTTAAATTGGCGATAGTGTAGCAAAATTTTAACACTTTTTCATATTTTAGTAGTACAATGTATTTTAATAGGTAATACTATCCTTATTCTGTTCCTTGATGGGATTATGTAGTGGTATTGTTTTATTGATTTTTTACAAATAAATGGAGATCTCTTATGAATTGTTTTATTGATAAACTTTCAAGTTGCGGGATGTATTTGTACTTATAAGTTGAAACTTTCATTGTCTCTTATTTAAGAAGTTAATAAAAAATTTTTCGTTTATTAGTGGGCATACTGGAATAATGGTAATTTTCCTGAAAGGCACAATTGGGGTGCTCCTAGGTTCTTCGGGAAGCAGGACAAATTCGCAGGCACGCCCCTGAAGACTGGATCACGAGGGAGACACAACGCTATGGGCCAGGACTTTCTTTGATGAAACTTGCAACGGCTCAAAGGGGACTGTATTGAGCTTGAAAGCTTCTATTCCGACACAAGTCGAAAGAACAAATTCACTGAATTGTCTTTACAAAAAGCTGACACTCTGCTAATATTTTTAATCCGACACAAGTCGAAAATTCTTTTGCCTAAGGCACAAAACGAAACGATAAATTCATTTAGCAGAAGAGAGCAGCCAACAATCCGGCTTTCAAACAAAACGTTCGTTTACTTCTAGAGGCTAGCTGTTATGTTATTTTCAAATTCGCCGCTTTATATAAATCAATTTCTTAATTTGTTTGCCGCTTCGTAAGAATTGGTCCCGCTATTTTAATTGCCGTTTGTATATTGGATACAGTTTTGGTTACATTGTGTCTTTAAAGAATGGAGCATTGTTAAGCTTGTTCGTGTTTCCCGTCTTGAAATAATTTACGATCAAAGGAGTCCCAGATTTGTTCAAAGTTTTTCTTTGTGGGATGTTTTTCACCCTGCAGACGGAATTGCTAGAGAGCATTTCTCAGAATTCATTTGTTTTGCTGCATTTCAATATTGCTTCCCGAGGGTTTTCCCTAAACCTGCACGTGGTATTCCTTTTAGAATAAAAATTAGGCCGGACACTGTTCTGCAGCGGGGGGAAAGTGAGTGGAAGCTAGACCTTTGAGATCGACGGACGCAACTTCGAATATAGTTTTCTTTTCCTTCAGTGGCGCTTCTGTTAATTCTACCGTATTACCGTGTGCTGTGGAGCATAATCAAATCGACTTTAAAGTCGGATAAAAAAGATAACAGAAGGTTCGCTTTGGTGTTGGACAATCTAAGTTAATTGCTCCTGTCGAATTCAGTTCGGATCTTTGTGAAGTGAAAAGAAAAAAAAGGAAATCGTGCAAGTGTTTTGCTAGAATTTGGTTCGTTCCCGTCGTCCGAAAAAGCCTCGCTTCTGTCTCCACATTAACAGACGTAGTTGGAAGCAACTTGTCACTCTACAGGGGCGTAACAGCTACACCTCGTCCCAACGCTGCCCCGAAGAACGTTGTCTTCCTGCCCTTTATTTTTTTTCGACCCCGCAACTTGAAATCGCCGCCGTTGTGCCTGCCTCGTTTTAAGCCATCCACCGGAATTCAAGGTAAAAACAGTTTTGTGTTGTGACAAACCTTTTTTTTGTTCGCGTTAACTTGCAGACTTCAAATTTAACTTTATGTAATTACAAGAAAAAATGACCTTCAGTCGCCAGATGTGTTGTTAATTTGTTTTTTAATAAAACTGCTAGATTATACTCTATTTTTGTGAACTTCAGCGTCATTGGTGTTTCGTAGCTGATTGCAGAACGTAAATCTCGTTGCACCAGTGGCGGCGAGTCCATTTCTTTGAACTTTCAAGAATTTTAACTATATAATTCAAACTTTTTGCGTTATAATTTGCCATTTTATTGTATTGTCATATTCTAACTATGTTATTATATGTGTTTTAAAGTTTACTGTCCCTTATTGTGTCTTTTGTACTTGTTGGTGTAAGAATTTTGCAAGCTTTAAATATATATAGGAGGAGGCACAATCATGGTAAGTTCCGTTCCCGTAGCTGTTGGCTTCTCGGCCTTTCACGAGGACCTACAATCAGCTGGATTTGGAAGGTGGCGCCCACTTATTTTGACTCGCCCTGTACACAAGTAAAGATTTTCTCCCATAAGCGATTTTCACGAACTCCCCCTACTCCTCTGAGCTAAGCTGTAGGCCCTTTTCCATCAAGCTAGTTACGAATCGTCGAAAAAGCTCGATTGGCCCGTAACAAATTAGCGCCGCAACGTGGGTCTTTTTTTGCGACCGTAACATAGCGTCCACTGACTTCCCCCTGCCGCAAAAACTCCCACCCAATGAAATTGTTCTAGAACAATCTTCTTGCACATCTGCAAGCGAAGAGTTCCAAGAACTGCCTTTTGTCCGTGTATCCAGACTTACACGAGCACGTCAAACGGTACAGATGGGAACTTTCAAAAGGCTAAGCGGCAAAACTCAAACGAACATAACAATATGTGATTTTATATTAGTAATTCTTGACTTTTTAACATTAGCAATAAAGTGTAATACGAGATTAAACTGTTTAAGAGTATTAAAACCAAGCGCAACTTGTTTATCGCCGCTGGTTTCTTGCGCTCCTGGGCGCTTATCTTAGTTCGGCCGGTTATTTCATTTACCTGTGAACATTGGACCCGCAAATTTAGACGGCATTGTACTATAAAACACCTGAAAAGGAAATGCTGAGCATTCATCGTCAAGGGGTTTTCGCAAACAAGAAACAATTAGTGGAGGCTGTAATTAGAAAATAAGCAACTAATCCTCGCAAACTACTGTTCAAAAATTAATTTTATTAATAAGTAGAGTTTTTCTTCTGTAATTATGTATTGTTGTATGCCCCCCATAAACCGCCTTCCCTCATGAAAGAAGTTTGATTTAGAAAGCTGCCCCCCCCTTCCGTTTTGAGCTGGATTGTTACCATTGTTTGCAATGCAGGCGTTAAATCGTTGCATAAACGATTGTCTCACTCTTTCCCATATCCCTGGAGTGTTCCTTATTCATTCAAAGCTTTCAGCAATTCTTTGTTGCAAAATTTCAAAATTGGCAATTGGCTTAGAATAAACAAAACTTCGTAAATTTCCCTAGAGATAAAAATCCAGAGGTCTTAATCCTGTTGGACCCCCCCTACCAAACCATCTTCTTCCACAGGTCCGATTTAACAAGTTTTTAGCCAGTATTAAGAAGTGCGCCAAAGGATCTTCACGTATGAACCACATTCTCAACCTTGCTGCGATCGGAGTATCTTCAAGTAAGGGGGGTAGTTCATTCTTCATAAAATCGGAGTAATTTTCACTACTAAGTCGTCGCGGTGAGAAAAAGGGGTCACCTAAAAAATCACCGTTAATTTCTGCCCAGAAATTCATAGAAAATTGCTGCTCAATGTCTTCTCTGAATGAAGCTTTGAGGATTTTCACCTTGTCAAATGTGTTCATTATGGAAATTGAAAAACTGAGATTGCTTCGTCGCCATTAATTACACGCTGTGGTGATTCAGAACTTTTTTACACCAGTTATAAGGATAATGTTATATTCAGAGCGAGTTAATTTCCTTAGTTGATATTGTCTGCAGAAAAAATCTGTTTCAATAAGAGCAACTGATTATAGACAGTAAGTATTTTGGGCACTTAAACAATACTTCGTATTTTTTAGGTTAATTGGATTATATGTTCTTTTCTCTTTAAGAAATTATGATGGAATTGTTAGTCTAAACTTAATAATAAGCAGGATTCTCGTATTTGAAGTTGTGTGTGGAACAACTTGAAATGATTATTCAAATGTAAATATCTCACAAAAATTAGCAAACAGGAAATCTGTATTGTGTATGTCGTGTAATGTTACGCACCCTTGTGTTGTGTTTATCTTTTATTCGTCGTGACTAGTCGTGTAGAGTAGTTGAGCTAAATGCGCGAAATAAAACACCATAGAGGTTTAATACTTTTATTAATGTAAATGTTAACTGCAGACAGTGCAATTTAACTACTCCTGGTATTAACCTGTTCAGGCTAGGAAACTGCAGAAAACCTTAGCCGGGGTAGCGCAATGCGATCTCAAGTATAACGATTTCCTTCGGAAATTTAAACTATTTGCTCAGTAAAACAAAATAATAAAGAAGCTATAGGCCTGTGTGCATGGTGGTTTTTTGAAAGTGCAATGTGTATGATTAAGGAACTTGAAACTGCAGCTGAGATACCTCGAAGCGCAATCATCAAGGGAGGCCCGTAAGTTGCTGAGATACCTCAAAGCGCAATCGTCAAGGGAGGCCTGTAAGCTGCTGAGATACCTCAAAGCGCTGGGCAGGTGAATGGTTAATGGAACTTGACGCTGCAGCTGAAATACCTCGAAGCGCAATCATCAAGGATGGCCCGTAAGCTGCTGAGATACCTCAAAGCGCTGGGCAGGTGAATGGTTAATGGAACTTGACGCTGCAGCTGAGATACTTCTAAGTGCAATCATCAAGGGTGTCTCGTAAGCTGCTGAGACACCTCGAAGCGCTGGGCAGGTGAATGGTTAACGGAACTTGACGCTGCAGCTGAGATACTTCTAAGCGCAATCACCAAGGGTGGCTCGTAAGCTGCTGAGATACCTCAAAGCGCTGGCAGGTGAAGGGTTAAGGAAACTTGACGCTGCAGCTGAGATACCTCAAAGTGAAATCGTCAAGGGA